>CM038629.1:46621507-46666507 GCA_021554675.1 Leuciscus idus | reverse complement strand
CACCACACACACACCTTTACTCTCTAACCGCTTCAATAACTCAGATTATCACAGGCACTGGATAAAGGTTCGGATATAAACACTGATGTCTACGGTAGTGATCAAAACAGTGAATCACCCTCTGAAATTAACTTCGCTTCAGATAAAGATTGTATCAATAACATCATTACACCAGTAGGTGGAGACAAGTGACTGTTAAAACATATGAGTCATTGAATCATTCATCCAGTAATGAAGCGAGTGAACTCTTTACGAGTGAGTCACTAATGTGAGATTCCTCCAGTCTTTCATACATAATATAAAAGAATCGAATGCATCAGTGAGGAATCGATTCTCTGAATCACTTCCAGAACAAGGAGTCTGAGTCGATTCCGAAGGTCTCGCTATATAGTATACACACACACACTCTTACACTCTCACACACTCTCTCTCATACACACTCACACACACCTTCACTCTCGCACACACACTCTCTCTCACACAGACACACACTCACTCTCATACACACTCAAACACACACTCACTCACTCTCACACACACTCCCTCTCATACACACTCACTCTTACACTCTCACACACACTCACTCACTCTCATACACACTCTCACACACACTCACTCACTCTCATACACACTCACTCACTCTCATACACACTCAAACACACACTCACTCCCTCCCTCTCATACACACTCGCGCACACACACTCGCTCTTACACTCTCACACACACACTCACTCACTCTCATACACACTCAAACACACACTCACTCTCATACACACACTCACTCACTCTCATACACACTCACACACGCACACTCACTCACTCTCATACACACACTCACTCACTCTCATACACACTCTCACACACACTCACTCACTCTCATACACACTCAAACACACACTCACTCACTCATACACACTCAAACACACACTCACTCACTCTCATACACACTCTCACACACACTCCCTCTCATACACACTCACACACGCACACTCACTCTTACACTCTCACACACACACACACTCACTCACTCACTCTCATACACACTCTCACACACACTCACTCACTCTCATACACACTCAAACACACACACACTCACTCACTCTCATACACACTCAAACACACACTCCCTCTCATACACACGCACACTTACACTCTCACACACACACTCACTCTCATACTCACTCTCATACACACTCACACATACACACTCACTCACTCTCATACATACACACTCACACACCTACTCACACACACACTCACTCCCTCTCATACACACTCACACACACCTTCACTAACACACACACACACTCGCTCACACACACTATATAGTAGTGAAGTATGTGATTTCGAATGCAACCTCCTTTTATGAGTGAGTCATTGAATCATTCACTCAAGAGATTCGTTCAAAAACGCTGATTGATCCAGTAATGAAGCGAGTGAACTCTTTATGAGTGAGTCATTAATGTGAGATTCCTCCGATCTTTCATACACAATATAAAAGAATCAAATGCATCAGAGAGGAATGATCGGTTGATTCCGAAGCTCCGTCTGATTGTGTCCCTGTTGTGTCCCAGTATAAGCAGTGGTGTTTGGCCATGGATCAGGGGAAGATCCCGTCGGAGATCAAGGCTCTGCTAACGGGAGACGAGCAGAAAGCGCCGCAGAGCTCCAGCAACAAGATCCCCAAGAACGGCAAGTTCGGCTCCACCGCCAACAAGACGTCTTAGGAACGACCCCTGACCCCGCCCGTTCACTCAGTGTTCATGAGACGCTTCTAATAACCGGACGTCTCCGAGTCTGTAATAAGCTTCATTCCCCAGTACACGTTCCCAGTATCTCACCGTCCAGACGTGAGGAGGAGTTCAGGCTCTGTCTGGAACGTTCTGTGAGATTCTGTAAACATTTCCTTTTACTTATTTATTTTGGAACCTTTTTGATGATGAATGTGATGCGTTATAATCTGTTTAATCCTTTACGACATTAGATATTAGACATTGTGAGACAGACTGTTGCCAAAATCTTTTTGCACTTTACAACCGTTTGAATGATCCCAACGTGTAGCACTTACTGTTCCTCTCGTACACACACATCTGAGTGTGTGTTGAGTTTATATTTATATCACTAACTGAACCTTAAAGCACTTTCCTCAAAAGCTCTAATTTTTCTACTTTTAAGTTTCGGTCTTTCCCTGATTCGCTGGTTTGAACCACATGATCTGGAGGAGGTCACATGATGTGGAGGAGATCACATGATGTGGAGGAGGTCACATGATGTGGAGGAGGTCACATGATGTGGAGGAGGTCACATGATCTGGAGGAGGTCACATGATCTGGAGGAGGTCACATGATGATGATCTCTGGTCATGTGATGAGGGTAAACTCATCCCCGGCCTCGATCCGCCCGATCACACAGAGCTAACTCCCCATCACAGAGTCTCAGTCTAGAGTGTTTCGAGCTCAAATGTATATTTTTATATGACGTGTTTGAGGTTGTAATGTGCTGCAGGATAAAAGCATGTCTTATTATTAAACATGTAGCTTTGCTTTGTGCTCATGAATATCTGTAAAATATAAAGAGTGGATCTGAATCTGGCTTTCTCTCATCATTAGAGCTCTTTAATTACTGCTTCAGACTGTGAGTGTGTGTGTGTGTGTGTGTGTTTCAGACTGTAAGAGACACGGAAACACTTCAGAATCCAGAGGTGAGTGTGTGTTTCATGAAATCCTTTGCTTTCCCCCAGAGTGACGAGAGCTGGTCAGAGTTGTGTGAGTGAGTGTGTGTGTGGTCAGAGTTGTGTGTGTGTGTGTGTGTGTGTGTGAGTGCGTGTGTGGTCAGAGTTGTGCCGAGTCGTGCGCCGGATCTCCACATCTCACAGATATTCTCATGCATAAACACCCAATTAATACTGTGAAAAATGAATATTATAAATGCATAAGTTTCTATTATATTACGTCACTAGTTAGATTTGATTTATTTTAATTAATTTAGTTACTTAGTTTAATCTTTTTACACTATTTTTTATTTAAAACAAGTTTTATTTTAGTTTGATCAGATTTTGTTTATTTCCATACTTTTATATTTTAATCAATTATTTTAAATGTTTATTTTAAACCTTTTATTTTCCTATTTTTATTGATTTTTAAATGCACTGCTATTTCTTATTTTTTATTTATTTAAAACAGATTTCTCAAATTTAATTAATTTAAATAAAATTATTTTAATTCATTTAAATATTTTCATTATTCAAATTTATTATGTAAGCACATTTTTATTTATGTATTCTAATACAATTTATTTTCAAGTAAAAAAAATTGTATTTAGCTATATAGTATAATTCTTTAATTTAGTATTAATTACTTTTTATTTATTTAATTAGTCTAATCTCATTTTTATTGATTTATTTGTCCATTATTTGCATTAGTGTTCTCGGCCCGGATCTTCGGTGTGTGAATGAGCTGTTCTGATGAGTGAGTGTGTTCAGCTGTGAGTGCAGCGTCAGGAACTCAGTCGCGCGCGCGCACACACACACACACACACACGGTTTCATCTGAATCTTACAGAATATTTAATTGTAAAATCACAGCGACACGTCTGTCTTGCATCATGAAACGACACACAGAACTCAGAGACACAGTTTATCTGCAACTACAGGCACAAACACACACGACGCGTCTTCAGGAGATTCACAGGAATCCTGTCGATCACAGACGGACCGGAAACACCAATAGAGGAACACATGAACGCGTGACGTCACAGCTAGCAGTAGCACCGCGGGTTAGCATCACAGCAGGAGTAGCTCGCTCTTTACACACACATTTACTGGAGCGTAATCCAGTTCCTCCAGAGGGAATCAGCGTGATCGGGAGAACAGGGAGTGTGTGAGCTGCGCTTCGTACATCTCGAGACTTCCGGTCAGAGACAGTGGACGTTTATTCGCCTGCGATATAACTTATCGCTAATGATCGCGGTGCAGTTAAAGCAACAGTTCACTCAAAATCTGTCCTTATCCCAGCGAACAGGGAATGCTCTGTCAAGGTTTTCTCAACGTTACGAACAAACGTTCTCAAAACATTAATAGAACGTTCGTTCAAAGTTATCGGCGCTTTAATCATGTTCTCAAAACAAAAACATCAATCATGGAAAGTTTTAACGGTTTGAGTTGGACGTTTTTTTTTTTTTAATGTTTCTACTTGTTCCAGAACGTTCAGATTCAAAAGTAACGTTCACTAATGTTTGAAGAATGATACAATGTTACTGTCATAATGTTTTTTAAATGTTCTCAGAATATAGTTTTGTTCGCTAGGATGTCGTTCCACAGGCTTTATGAAAAACAGCACAGGGTTTATAACGAATTAATGTTCATTTCTGCGCGAACTGTTGCGTTACGACAAAAGAGAGCCTTTATACAAAAGTGTTGGGTGGGTTAGCGCTAATGGGCCATGCTAATTTCTTCTCCTTTGCTTCTCGGTCGAAAGTGTCGTAAACCGAGTCTTTGACGAGTGTCTTCGCCGGCACCGGCAGATCCACCACGCCGACGTAGTTCTTTTTCGCGATCCGCGAGCTAGCGGTGATGGTGTACGCATTACTGCGGTAGCACTTCATAGACGACATGCAGAAGGTCTCTCTCATGCCGCGCCGGAAGTTAGCGTTGTACACGGAGTAGAGCGTGGGTTTGGACGCGGTGGAGCTGAAGGAGATCCAGGCCACGGCGATGAAGAACAGCGCCCCCTGTCTGCCGGAGCCCGACGGGTGCCACAACTGTGCTACGTAAAATGGCGTCCAGCTTAGCAGAAACATCCCGTTTAGCATCAGGAACATCTTAATGGTTTTGACTTTAGTCCTGGGGACGATGTTCATGGTCCTGCGCACCGTTCGCCCGTCGGCGCCGATCCTCCAGATGTAGCGCACCACCCGCTGGTAGAAGGACACGATTAGCAGCGCCGGCACCAGGAATCCGAAGAGCAGGTGCGCGACTGCGTATGCTAACCCATCCCAGCTATCCGCTAGGAAGAAGTCGCAGTGGTTCCGAGAAGTCGCAGATCCGTAGAAGAACAAACACGGCGACACGAAGGCGGCATCGAACAGCCATGATGCTAAAATCATGCGCTTAGCTTTCTCGCGCGACACTTTGAAGCTTAGCGGGTACACGATGGTGTAGAAGCGGTCGACGCAGATGGACAGGAGCACGTACACCTGCACGCCGGGGCACAGGTGCTGAAGGTAGCGTACGGTTCGACACGCGGCCGCGGTCAGAGGCCAGTGACCCGCCGACACCTGGAGCAGAACTAGCGGCGCGCAGGCTAGGCTAAGCAGCAGGTCCGCGCACGCCATCGACACCACGAAGTAGTTGGTCGTGGACTGAGTTCTGCGGCTGCGATGGATCACCAGACACACTAGCGAGTTTCCCAGAACCGACACGAGCCAGAAGACGCTGAACACCAGGCCGAGGAGCGTGACCTCTGTCGGGGTCAGGTCATAGGTCAGGTCGTATGAGGTCAGCGAGCCGTTGCTCTGGAACGAGGACGAGGACGAGTCCAGACGGCACATGACCGGCGTCGGCGTTGAGGAATCATTCCTGTCGGAGTCGTTGAAGAGGAAGGCGGGGGGGAGCGAAGGCTTCTCGCCCTCCATGGACAGGAAGTACATCATCAGCCTCTGAGTCGATCACAGCTGAAACACACGACAGGAACAGATGATCAGATAAAGCTGTTTTATTAAGTTTTATATCACTCTATACAGCTGTGTGATAACATAAGGCTAAAGGTTGAGCACATGAACAATCTTCTGATCTAGAACCCGTGTTTTTGATCCAGAATCTGTGATCGTCTGTTTTCCCTGCATCTGAAACACGTTTCCATGGAGATCGATCTGGTTCCTCAGTCTAGAACCTCTTATCTTCAGATGTTCTGCTTTAGACACACAGCACTGCTGGATATGAGGAAACCAGTGCGATCTCTTACAATACATAATCAAACGACACCCGATCGAGTTGATCAGCTCGTTAGGAGAGACTCGACCATCATCATCATCTTCATCATCATCACCTGAACCCAGTGTGTCAGATTAGATCAGATGTGAAGGACTTCATGACGCGAGGGTGAGTGAAAACACGGCTCTGATCACTGATATATCAAATATCGAGTTATTAATATTAATATTTATATCGTCTGAAGAAACATTGACTTTTTTTAGAGAAGACAAACCTTAGTGAATGTTTACCAGAGATTGAAAACGTCGTGTGCCGGATATAAATCACCCAGAGAGCTTCTATTCTATTACAGCCATCCGAGACTGAAGATGTTCCTCGAGAGACGCTCATTACCTGTGTGTGTGTGTGTGTGTGTGTGTGTGTGTGTGTGTGTGTGTGTGTGTGTGTGTGTGTGCTGATCTCAGCACGGTTTACTCTGGTGACGCGGTAATTCATCAACAACACATCTGATCCCACAGGGTTCCTGAAGAAGATGATGAACCTTCTTATGACGTTAAACGTCGATATGCGTTCAGCGTTCTCGTGATGTTGAGCAACATTCCTGGTTTTCCTTGATGAACGTTCCCATTGCGTTGGGAGAAGGATCTGAGTACATTCTCAGGTAAAATTATAAAATACAATGTTCCCTTAACGTTCAACATAACCAAGAAAACACATCTTAAGACATTTTTTTTTAAAACTGGACTTTTTAAACATTCAGAAATAACGTTTTCATAATTTAATGGGAATGTTAGCAGAACGTTCTTATGTTCCGTCATTTTTTAACGAAAATGTTACGCTTTGTTTAATATAATTACTTCATCGGAATGGTACGAAACGTGGTAAAGGTTTTGTCACTTTCCGTGTTTGAACACACACACACACACACACACACACACACACATCATGGACGTGAATCGAAAAAGTGAAATGATCCTGATGATCCTTCGGTACTGCGGAAACACAGGATCCCACTGAAAGCTCGTTTATTGATTTATCAAACTCACATTTCACTCTAAAAAATGCTGGGATGTTTCAACCCCCGTTAGGGTAAATATGGACAAACCCAACCGCTGGGCTTAAAGTGTAATTTGAACCAATAATAACCAATAAATTTGAACCAATGGTTGAGTTTTTCCATATTTTACCCAAACGTGTGTTGGAACAGCTTATTTATATTCATGTCTTTTTCTCACAGTTTTAGAGTAAACCGTGTTTTGGAAAATATATCATATACATTTTTTTTATTTTTGTGCATTTTTCATTACAACAAATGTAAAATTGTATTACTTCTTTCAAGTTAACTTCTTTTTTCATTCCATCAATGATCTGCCAAGTGTCTGACTGATTTCTGACTGATTTAATTGACAATTTCATTTTCATTCTTACGGTATATCCTCAAAAAGTGAATTAATGGATTATAACTACAGCATAAATATTTAGTAGCATAAAATCCCACTAAAAAAACAAAACAAAATATTAAATACAACCTATCATCGAACTAAAACACAGTATAATCATTTCATTGAAATAAAAAACGGTCCTATTTTTTCTCCAGAGGGTTAAAAAAGATGATTAAAAAATGAAAAGATTCATGAATTGATTCATCGTCGTATATGTACATATGAGGGCCTGTTATGATTCAGCATCAGCACAAGCGCTCGTTCACGGCAGGTAACACTAACAACACTATATTACGAGATATGCATCTGCTCGTGCATGTTTATGAATCTGACGCGCGTGAGGCGCGTCGTGTTGTTTTCCTCGGACTCACCTCATGTCCTCGCATCAAGCGTTTCTTCTCCTCCTCCTTCTCCTTCTCGAGTCGTTTATTTCCTCCATCGTTTCTTTACATGTCCTCCGCTTTACAAATCAATCGATCACCGCATCATCCATCGAGCACAGACACGCACGCGCACTCACATCAGACCCGCGTATGCAAATCCGTGACGTGGCAGTTTTGATTGTGCTCATGAATTATTCATATGTGTGTTTTACCGTCACGGTGGGGTTTAGGAAACACTGATTTGTTATTTTGTTGTCGAACTGAGCCGATGATATTTACATATACACTGTTCATTAACCCTAATACAAGCACACAGTGTTTAGCATGTTTATAAAGCACACATCCGCCATTGTGAGGACATTAACAAACACTGGATCTCTGCAGCTGGTTATTGTCCGTTCTGACGTCAGTGATGCAGTGTCACGTGACCTGCAGGGTTTGTTCTTCAGCGAGTGTCATTAAATGAGCGGATGAAATGAATCTGTCAAGTGTTTGTTACATCGGTGCTGATGCTGTTGTCTGAGGGTGTTGCCATGGCAACAGCTGGTGAGGAGAGGCTGTTCTTTTGTGTCTGTTGTCATGGTGACTAATAGCTGTATCATGAGAGAGAGAGAGAGAGAGATTTCTAATTCCAGTTACACACAACCGAGAGAAAACCACGCTCATTTGAAGACGCTCTGAGTTTTGTTGACCTTTGACCCTAGCGCTCAGAGGATCTGTGTGTATGGTTGATGATGAGCTGTCAATCATTCACTCTCAGCTCGTTCTGAGTCTGTCGAGTGAGAGTGATCATTTAAAGCAGGAAAGACACAGATGAAGGTTCTTTATTTTTTTTAATCCTCATTTACAGAAAACAACATTAAAGTCTATAAATAGTTTTCATTTACACTGATGGAAAACAGTCTGAGTTTCAGTGAAGCGTTACAGTCGTTGAACAGGAGCGTTCTCTCAGCGTTGAGCAAACGTTCTTCCAGAAACATTAAATGAACGTTCATTCAGAGTTATCCGCCCTTCTCAGTTTACCTCAAGAACATGATTTATACGTCGATCATGGAACGTTTATAAATGCTTCTACTCGTCTCAGAAGCTTCAGGCGTAACGTTCCCATGATGTCAGCAGAACGTCTGTCCGCTGTCTGACGAACACAAGCGATTCAGAACCGCACAGATGTTTGTGGATCAAACCGATGTTTCGTTTTAATGATACGAGCAGAAAGTAAACGCACTTAACTGTGCTTAATAATAACTATAGTTTGAGAGAATTAACGCAAGATTAAAGCGATGAAGAAGAAGAGTTTTAGCAAGTGTATTTACACTCTATTCACATGTACAACAGAGAGAGCTGAGATCCGGTTAGATCCAGTCAGATCCGGTTAGATCCGGTCAGATCCGGTCCACGTTCCTGATGGCGCCGTCCACCGTCAGCGTGCCGAACCTGACACACAGGAGATCAGTCTCAGTGTGTGTGTGTGTGTGTGTGTGTGTGTGTAGAGTGTGTGTGTGTGTGAAGCTTCACCTCTCCAGGAACAGGTTGTTCTCCGCCAGCTCCTTCACCACTCCCTCCATCTCCTCCTTCAGCTTCTTCATCCTGTGGGAAACACACACGGATGATGACTATATCCAGGGTTAGAAATTAACTTTTTTACAAAAGGGGTCCTATAATGTCCTTTTCACAAGATGTAAAATAAGTCTCTGATGTCCAGAGTGTGTGTGTGAAGCTTTAGCTCAAAATACCCCACAGATATTTTTTACTGCACCGTTTTTGTGTCTGTCCCTTTAAATACAAATGAGCTGCTGCTCCCAGTAGAGGGGGCGGAGCTACAACAGCTCATGTCCTTTTACCTCACACACACACCCACACACTGAACATTTCAAAAACTTTTAGCCTTTTATGTTTAAACCAAGTCGGATAATGATGGAGAGACTCAAGAAGTGACGACATGTAGAAGCAACAGGACATTTCTGAATGGTTAGTTGATGAATTTATGCAGCTGATGTGGAGTTAACTATCTTCTAGTCATTGATTAGCATATTCTGTCTTGATAATCTATAAATCGTGTTCAGGGGGCGGGGTTTATGTAAATTCTAGGGTTGGTGATGTCATCAACCCGTGAAGAAGCTCATTGTAGTTCCTACCAGCCGTTTGTTGTAGTCCTAAAAAAGCGATTTCTGTAAAAGTAAATCTCTCCCTTTGCTTTGAACTTTGAGCGCTGTAACTTTGCTGATGTTGATTTCGTGAGATAGTGTTGGATATGCACAGATTCTGCGCAATACGCTGTATTTAATATATCATTATGACTCACGAGTATTTGTGCTGAATCTGCGCGAACTTCAGGAACTTCTCCAGCGAAGTGAGTAAACATAAGTAACGCCACATGACAGTGATTCGACAGCGTTTCCCGCCACTGCTGATTTTACCCGCATCTGGCGGGTGTTTATTTCAAACCCTGTCCATATCATACAAGCACGAATGAGAACGTTGACATGTGATCACGGCTTCATCTGACCTCAGAGGTCAGAGGTCATGCTCACCCCAGGGTCATCTCCACCAGAGTGCTGGGACTGAGATACGCCTGCGGTTTGAGTCCTCCAGCCGTCATGGGCATCATCTTCTGAGGCAGCTGCTCCATCAGCTGAACACACACACACACACACACACACACACACACACACACACACACACGTTAGCGTCTCTGTGTTGTTACAGCGCAGCTACACGGACAGCACTTCCTGTTTACTCACTTTATACACGCGCTGCAGGATCAGAGTCACTTCCTGTTCCATGCCGGAGAACTGACCAGTCAGAGACAGGAGGTGCTTACGAACGTGATGGAACTTCCTGCAACAGAACAGCACAGTTACCATGGCAACAGCACACAGAGCCAATGAGATCCCTGCGCTCACAGTCATGTATCAGAATACAGCAGGTCACATGACTCGTTTTACTACACGCCCGTTTACAAGGACGATCACTATAACGTTTTGATAATGGATGTTGACTGCACTAACAGTACAGTACTATCCGTTTCAGACTCACTTCATCCACTCCTCACTCTTGGAGATAAAGAGCCGATACTTCATGGCACACTCGTCCGAGAACAGCGCTCGCGCTTTAGTGGCGTGAAGAACCAGCTTCTGTCTGAGGGAACACACAGATCTTCAGGTCATCGTGACACACACACTCACACTCACACACACTCACACTCACTCACTCACTCACTCTCTCACACACACGCACACTAACCCGACCCAACCCCTAAACCTATCCATCACACACACACACACACACACACACAAACAAACACTCACACACACTCACTTATCGAACTTGTGGATCTGTTCTTCATTATAGGGCAAACCTGCGGAGACGAGACAGGAATCAGACATGAGAAGTAAAGCAGCTTGTGATGTTCTCACACACACTCTTACACACTCTCACAAACTCTCACACAAACACACACTCACACACAGACTCACGTCTCTCGGCCACACTCTCACATACACACACTCACTCTCACACACTCACTCACTCTCACACACTCACTCTCACACACTCACTCCCACACACACTCACTCCCACACACACACTCTCACTCACACTCACTTTCTCTCTCACACTCACTCTCTCACAATCTCAATCACTCACTCACTCTCACACTCACTCACTCACTCACTCTCGTACTCACTCATTCACACTCACTCTCACACTCACTCTCAATCTCTCACACTCACTCTCACACTCACACTCTCTCACACTCACTCTCTCACACACACACACACACACAAAACACACTCACGTCTCTCGGCCTTGTCCTTCTTGAACTGCTGGTAAACGGCACTGATGGCGTCAAGCAGAACCTTGATCTTCTCCACACTCCACAAACACAACAACAGCGTCAGTCTCGCATGACAGTCGCATACTCACACCTAACACTGTCTGCATCCACTGTACTTTATACAAATATCACTCACACTCTATTTTACAGTGTATACATTACTATAGTAATAACAGTACATTATGCATGATTACATGCAAATACACTACCAGTCAAACGCTCTGGATCGTTTTTAAAAGAAGTCTCTTCTGCTCACCAACGCTGCGTTTATTTGATTAAAAATACAAACAACAAAAAAACAGTAATACTGTTAAATATTATTCTAATGTAAATCATCTGTTTTCTATGTGAATATATAGTAAAGTGTAATTTATTCCTGTGATCAAAGCTGGATTTTCAGCATCATTACTCCAGTCTTCAGTGTCACATGATCCTTCACAAATCGCTCTAATATGATGATCTGATGATCAAGAAACATTTATGATTATTATCAGTGTTGAAAACAGTTGTTTACACTTTTATTTCAGGATTCTTTGATGAATAGAAAGTTCAAAAGAACAGCATTAATCTGAAATAGAAGCTTTTGTAAAATAAATCTTACCGATCCAGAACGTTTGACTGGTAGTGTGTGTGTGTGTGCTGGTTGTAGAGTAACTCACTTCCGGTCTTCCGGATGCGTTCCCACTTGCTGCGTCCAGGTGTCGGTCAGACTCCCACCGGGCAGGAACATGGTGCTAATGTCCTGCAGCGTCTGCTCCATTGAGCCCAGAGAGCTGGACAGCTGTGTGTGTGTGTGTGTGTGTGTGTGTGTGTGTGAGAGAGAGAGACGTGATGAAGAGAGCCAGCGCTTACATGAACAAGCTTTAAACCTCTAAACCTTCACTCACCCGCATCACCTTCTTCCTCATGTCCCGGATCTCATCGTACTCCGCCGACAGCATGTTTCCCTGCATCAGGACCTCACACCTGACACACACACACACACGCACACACACACACGCACACACATGCATACACACACACATGCACACACAAAACAAGTCAAGTCACCTTCATCATCTTCATATAAGCCTTATGTAGCTCCGCCCCTTTTCAGCGCAGTAACTCGTTGTCTTGTCTTACGGTCTGTATTTTCACAGCGATCTTACGTTTTAAGTAACAGAGATTGTTTAGGCTTTACAGCAGCTCTAGAATAAAGTTATTGTCCAGATATTTTTGATTGATTCACTTCCGTTGTAAAGATCATTAGTTATTAACTTAGCGGCCGCTAACAGAAAACAGAAACTTTAATGTGTTCTGGACGTTATAAACGTGATCATCTCCGTGTAAACTTCAAAAACGTGAATCCGTGGAAACGGTGACGGCGTGCACATGCGTATCACGTGTTTAGTCTTTAGGCATGTGTGCACACACACACACACACACACACAGCTCTTCACTCACATCTGCTCGGTTCTCTCCAGCGTTTGGCTACAGTAGTTGCACGCGTGAATCACCTCCGTCTTCTTGTGCACCGTCTCCCCGTACTCGTCTCTGATCAGCTCACTGCAACATCACATCGAGAGTCTCAACTCAAATAGACAAACTCTAGAAACACACTAGTGTCGTTTATCAGGGAGTCGCTTGGTTTCCTCTGATTCATGAACTCACTTCAGGCCTCGCACGGCTTTCCTCACCAGCTCCTGGTACAGAAGCAGAGAGTCGGACGTCTTCCACAGATATCCCACGTCACCTGCGAACGTCTGAGCAGAAACACGGCTGACATCTTTACTAACATGCTGAAAGCGATTAAGACATCCCATGAATCAGCTCAAAAGCTCGAGCAGCAGGTTCAGGATCTTATACAAGCGTTACGGCTCTGAATCAGTGTGTCTTTAGATAACCTGCTGCTGCACCTCAGATCCATGACTCTAGCCTCACAGTTCCTGTAGTTTCTCACCTTGGCATAGCTGGCGTCCAAATCCAGGTCGTAGCGAGGCTGTACTTTAGGAGGGCTGGCTGCAAACACACGGGATCCTTATTAGTGTTTTGGGTAATGAAATAAAAGTTATCAGGTTACTTTTCGATGTAACGAGTAAAGTAACGCATTACAAGTAACGTGCATTACGTACAGATCACCTGCAAGGCCTGGAAGAGACTGAGACTCCAGGTGAGAAAAAGTAACATAATGCATTACTTTCCATCATAAGTAACTAACGTGGCTTTCATTAGCGGCTTTCGCACCGGAGGAAGCTCTTCAGCGTTCCTAGAACTATTGGTGGAAGTTCCCGGATGTTGGCGTGTTCGCACCGCAGGAACTGGGAACTATTTTAGAGGAACTACTTTACTCCTCCTCCAGAGTCGGTCTAAACCAGCGCTAGAGGAACTATCTGTGACGGTAGTGTTCTCTGATTGGCCGAACGCACGCGAAACACAACACAGATTATAGCCTATATATTTACTCCAGAAACTGACTCTAAAAACATTTATAACAGGGATAGATGAACCTCTCAACCTTTACAAAAACAAAAAATCAAACACAACTTTAAGGGACCAAGAGAAACATGATTATGTGTTTCTGCTCAGCAACACCGGACATCAACACACGCCGTACGCTAATAACTCTTCATCACTGTCTACTATCTGTGTATATCAGTTATAGCTAATAATGTATTAAGACAGGACTGTTAGACAGATCGTACACTAATGAACAGGAGAATGTGAGCACAGGCGTTCTGGCCGCCGTCAAAATTCCTGAGGGAACCTTTAGTTCTCGGGGAACCATCCTGGTGGCTCGTTCCTAGAACTATCCGGTGCGAAAGCCCCTATTATAGGGAGACGTCACATGACTGCTTTGATCACATGGCGAGCGCCAGACTCACGGTCCTCGAACACCAGGCCGACGGTGTTGACGGGGTCTCGGCTCAGGAGCATGATGGGATTGTCTCGGGAGGTCTTGGGGAAGCTCTGGGCCTGACGGCTGGGATCGAGGACGAGGCGCCGGCTCTCGTACAGGAACTCCTGATGCGACGGCGTGATGTTGGTCCGTCGAAAGAGCAGCTCCTGAAACAGGTTCGCCCTGGAGAACAGATGTACCTGGTTAAACCACAGGGTGTGTGTGAGTGTGTGTATGTGCGTGTGTGAGTGTGAGTGTGTGTATGTGAGTGTGTGTATGTGCGTGTGTGTGTGAGTGTGTGTATGTGCGTGTTTATGTGAGTGTGTGTATGTGAGTGTGTGTGCTCTCACGTGTTGTATGTGTGTGTGTGAGTGTGTGTATGTGAGTGTGTGTGCTCTCACGTGTTGTATGTGTGTATGTAGATGTGAGTGTGTGTATGTGAGTGTGTGTGCTCTCACGTGTTGTATGTGTGTATGTAGATGTGCGTGTGTGAGTGTGTGTATGTGAGTGTGTGTGCTCTCACGTGTTGTATGTGTGTAGATGTGCGTGTGTGAGTGTGTGTGCTCTCACGTGTTGTATGTGTGTATGTAGATGTGCGTGTGTGAGTGTGTGTATGTGAGTGTGTGTGGTCTCACGTGTTGTATGTGCGTGTGTGAGTGTGTGTATGTGAGTGTGTGTGCTCTCACGTGTTGTATGTGTGTATGTAGATGTGCGTGTGTGAGTGTGTGTGCTCTCACGTGTTGTATGTGTGTGTGTGTGAGTGTGTGTATGTGAGTGTGTGTGCTCTCACGTGTTGTATGTGTGTATGTAGATGTGCGTGTGTGAGTGTGTGTATGTGAGTGTGTGTGCTCTCACGTGTTGTATGTGTGTAGATGTGCGTGTGTGAGTGTGTGTGCTCTCACGTGTTGTATGTGTGTATGTAGATGTGCGTGTGTGAGTGTGTGTGCTCTCACGTGTTGTATGTGTGTATGTAGATGTGCGTGTGTGAGTGTGTGTATGTGAGTGTGTGTGTGCTCTCACGTGTTGTATGTGTGTAGATGTGCGTGTGTGAGTGTGTGTATGTGAGTGTGTGTGCTCTCACGTGTTGTATGTGCGTGTGTGAGTGTGTGTGCTCTCACGTGTTGTATGTGTGTATGTAGATGTGCGTGTGTGAGTGTGTATGTGAGTGTGTGTGCTCTCACGTGTTGTATGTGTGTAGATGTGCGTGTGTGTATGTGAGTGTGTGTGCTCTCACGTGTTGTATGTGCGTGTGTGAGTGTGTGTGCTCTCACGTGTTGTATGTGTGTATGTAGATGTGCGTGTGTGAGTGTGTATGTGAGTGTGTGTGCTCTCACGTGTTGTATGTGTGTATGTAGATGTGCGTGTGTGTATGTGAGTGTGTGTGCTCTCACGTGTTGTATGTGTGTATGTAGATGTGCGTGTGTGTATGTGAGTGTGTGTGCTCTCACGTGTTGTATGTGTGTATGTAGATGTGCGTGTGTGTATGTGAGTGTGTGTGCTCTCACGTGTTGTATGTGTGTATGTAGATGTGGTGGAGTGTCGCCTGCTGAAGACTGAACACGTAAACCACGATGCGGTGTAAGATGTCGCTGGTCTCGGCGAAGAACTGGTCGAATCCCCAACACTTCTCCTGATCCGCCTCCAGGATGTTGGCCAGCACTGGCGTGAGGAGACTCTGAAGACCCCTGAAACACACACACACACACACACCGTTACACACACACGCGTCTCCACACCACAGAACCGCCGTCTCACACACTCAAACACACTTGGAGAGGCTGCAGGAGATCGGCATCTCTGAGCTCCACTCGATCTTCCCGTTCTCAAACTTCTGATGGCCTGAGATGGCGCCCGACGGCTTCTCCGTGATGATCTTATACCTGCGACACACAAACCGTCAGGTGACCAACAGCGCCGGGCAAACTAACTAAACATTCTGGAATCGGACACTTGTTAGAAAATAAAAATTGAAATAAAAAAAAATGAGTTTAAACCATTGAAGTGTGAGAGACGAGTTAGTGTGACGTGTGTGTGTGTGTGTGTGTTGAGTTAGTGTGACGCAGGTGTGTGTGTGTGTGTGTGTGATGGCACTCACATGACTTCTTTGTTCCTGCGCGGGCCTTCGAAGGGTCTGAACGGCAGGCATCCGGTGGCGGCGTGATAAAACGTGACTCCGATGCTCCACAGATCCACCGTGGCTCCGTACTTCTTCTGGTGATCTTTCCTCAGAACCGCTCGCTCGTACATGTCGGGATGCTGCACACACACAGATCAGCACACACACAGATCAGCACACACACACACACACACACAGATCAGCACACACACACACACACACAGATCAGCACATGTTCCTCACACACACACACACACACACACACACACAGATCAGCACACACACACACACACACACACACAGATCAGCACATGTTCCTCACACACACACACATTTTTTTGTTTGTAAAATGTTTAAAAATGAAGAAATAAATCACATGTAATTATTTTTTTTAAACAGGGTTAGTGTTTCCCATGATCCTCAGCTCACCAGATACTCCTCAGTGCCGTAGAGCGACACAAACTGCTCGTCGTCCTCCAGCTCGCGCGCGGCTCCGAAGTCCGTGAGTTTATACACGGATCGGCCGTCCTCTCCGATCACACGCATGATGTTCCCCGGCTTGATGTCTCGATGCACGATGCCGTACTCCCTCAGGTGGTTCATTCCTGCCACTGTCACATGATGACACTCGCGTCAGATCAGTGGGATCTTCCCTTAAGAAACCTTGAGGAGCGTTCGTGTGTGTGCAGAACTCACCGACGTCCTGCAGAACGATGAGGAACTCGTCCTCCGGGAGCCCGTAGGCGTTGGTCGGCTCCTCCAGGACCGTGTACAGACTCCCACAGGGACAATACTCCATCACCAACACCTTGTGACGCGTGTTCGACTGACAAACAACATCAGCGTTCACAATCACAACAGAACTGTGACGTCTGGTGTTCACAGAGAACCGGTATTACAGCTTACACACATACACACACACACACATGAGGAAGTGAATCAGGGAAGAGTTCAGCACTGACTTGTGTTTCACTTCAGAGTTAAAGAATTACATTCTCCTGATACTTTACTCTCCTCTCGTCATCCAAGATGTTCATGTCTTTCTTTCTTCAGTCGGAAAGAAATAAAGAAAACATTCCAGGATTTTCCTCCATATAGTGACATTTATATACTTTAAACCAGTGGTTCCCAATTCCAGTCCTCGTGACCCACTGCTCTGCACATTTTGTATGTCTCCCTTATTTAACACACCTGAACCAGATCATCAGCTCATTAGGGGAGACTCCATGAACTGAACTGAGTGTGTCAGATAAGAGAGACCTACAAAATGTGCAGAGCAGTGGGTCACGAGGACTGGAATTGGGAACCACTGCTTTAAACCACTAATGCTGGTCTTGCTCTCGCTGTGATGCGACACACATTACGTCATCAGGGTGAAAGGTCACGCGTGTTCCGGGTCAGAAATGTAGGATAGGGTGAAAAACTCTCATCTCATTTTCTCCTCCAACTTCACAATCGTCCGACATCGTTATTTTACCTTTT
Source organism: Leuciscus idus (assembly GCA_021554675.1). Classification (NCBI taxonomy): domain Eukaryota; kingdom Metazoa; phylum Chordata; class Actinopteri; order Cypriniformes; family Leuciscidae; genus Leuciscus; species Leuciscus idus. The sequence goes on along the minus strand of CM038629.1, from coordinate 46,648,445 downwards.
ATTTATTTTGTAAATGGCGTTTGACTGGCTTTGTAAACACTAGACCTGTTCTTCCCCCTACGTCACGCTTGACCTTTCACCCTGATTACGTAATGTGTGGCTTAATTAGTGGTTAAAAGTATATAAATGTGTATTTTGTTGTAAAATGTGGGCTGGTTTGTCTAGATAAGACTCTTATTCCTCGGCTGGATCGTGTCGAGACTTTGAAGCTGCACTGAAACTCACATCTGGACCTTCGACCCGTTGGACCCCATTGAAGTCACTATATGGAGGAACATCCTGGAATGTTTTCTTAATTTCTTTTCGACTGAAGAAAGACAGACGTGAACATCTTGGATGACGTGAGGAGAGTAACCCTAACTCTGAAGTGGACTAACTCTTTCCAGGAGTCAGGTGTGGTCTCACCTCCTCCTCGACGGCGAAGAGCTTCACGATGTTTTTGTGGTTGAGTTTCTTCAGCACCTCGAACTCCCTCATCTGGACGTCCAGCGGCCGCAGAAAGCTCAGGTTATTAAACACTTTGACCGCGTACAGATCGCCCGTTTTCTACAGAGAGTCGAATATAAAGTTCACATCACTCTCAGAGTTCAGAAACATGCGCTGACGAATCAAAACATTCAAAAGATTCACTGACTCAAAAGAATCAAAATCCCTGTGTGAGAGACTCAGAGTGAGGCTTAACAAGTGAATCAGTTTTATAAATGTTTTAAAAGTGTTTCTTCTTGGTTCTGTGAACGTTACGGGAACAGTAACATTGTATCATTCTTCAAACATTATGGAACGTTACTTTTAAATCTGAACGTTCTGAAACAAATAGTAACATTTAAAAACGAACGTTCTATTAATGTTACTGGAAGAACGTTCGCTCATAACGTTCCCTGTTCTCCGGGTTCTGTCTGATCCGATGGGAATTAAACACTGATGAAGGACTCAGTCGGATGAACGAAGCCTTGATTCTCATGAACCTGAGACTGGTTTCCAGCACGCCTAACTGAGGTAAAGCCTGAGGATTGGGAGATACCTTGTGTCGGCCGCGGTACACGTTGGCCGTGGCGCCCTGACCCAGCAGGTCTGACATCATCCACAGGTAGTTCGCCGTACTCTGCATGATGACTCTGTAGATTCACCTGAAACACATCAGCACATTCATGAGGACATCTCTGAGATCATCATGTACCACCACAATCATTCAGTACTATAGTCATTTTTCAGGTATTACCCAGATAACAGGGAACGTTCCGTCAAGGTTCTTCCAGTTCGTTCAAAGTTATCTGGCCTTTACATGGAACGTTTCATTTAGACGTTTTTTAAATGTTTCTACTTGTTTCAGAACGTTCAGATTCAAAAGTAACGTTCCATAATGTGTGAAGAATGATACAATGTTACTGTTCCCGTAACGTTCACAGAACCAAGAAGAAACACTTTAAAACTGGAGGTTCAGAAAACATTCAGTAATAACGTTTTCATAACTTACTGGGAACATTCGCAAAACGTTCTTAGAACATTGGCTATACAGTCAAAACACACACGCCTTCAACATTATCACAGTTTATTCACTATAGTTTAGAAAATGGTAATAAATATGAGCAGAACTCAGTTGATATTTGACTGGTTTTGTCCGTCCTTCTGTTAGACTGTCTCACACATGAATTATGTTGAATATCTGTCAGCTGTTAAATTGAACTACACAATTAGATAATACCAGTTTAGCTCAACCAATCACCAAGCAATGCTTCATTTTGTTCAGTCTGTGTGTAAAAAGAGCATTAGCAATTAAAGACAAAACACTTCAGCAAAACATGATCAGCTCAAAGTGTCCCAATCAGTTTTTGTCCTAAATGTCACTGGTAGTCCCTGTATGAAGAGTTATTGTAGTATAATATCTCAGTTTACTTGGTTATGCTCTCCTCACTTACAGTAATGAACTATAGTGTCCTGATCACACTAGTGAAACATATGCAGAATGATATAGTGTCTGAGTAATGTTTGGTTTGACTGTGTTTCTTGAGTGCAATGTCGTCTCGGAACACTTTAGCTTTAATTTCGCCGGAACGATCATAACGCGCGTGTGATGACGAGGATGTTGTGAAATCAGCTGCGGGACTGTTTTGCACCGTGACGTCACAGATCTGCGGGGACTTCCCGCACCAGCGCGTGATTCTTTCGCCTTTTAGCGTGAAACTAAACTAAAAATGTCAAATCAGAGGTAAAAGGAGAAGCGAGAGAGAATCGTGAGGGTTATATAATCTGCACGGATCGTTACGACACAGAACCGAGTGAAACTGAAAGTACATCGGCTTAATAAAGTACAGTAACAGTTACATTCTGACCGAATAAAGCGGTTTATTACCGCGCTGTGACATTAGATGTGATTAACCAGATCGAGGAATATCCCGCACTCAACACAAGCATCCTTTCATTATATTACATTACATAATAAACACACATCGCATCAGGCTAAACATTGCATTGTTCCGTCTAACATTAGAGTAAGACCGTAAACACAGATATAATAATGATGATTATATGATGTATTTAATGTCAGCATATGATGTTTATATGTTCTCACCTCGAGAGCACGAACGTCTCTTCCGTTTTCCGTGTTTTCATCACATGAGCGACACCGGGCCGTGTCGCGATCACACACTGCACACACACTCGCACTGCGACTGTAGTGTAGATGCTGTGCGCATGTGTGAAGGGTGTGTATCTACGCATTAATCAATAATGTTAATAATCCACTCCGAGCTGAGCTTCTGAAACGTGTATCGCTACAAAGTGCCTAGTTTCACGCACTGTTTAGATTGAAGCGTATAAAGTGTACACTGCGTAGTATGCACGAGTTCAATGCGCACACAGCCATTAGACAACCGTAAATATCGTATTAGAGGAGAACGGGAACTGTTGCATGGATGGGGATAGTTTATGGGATATTTTTTTGTTCTTCAAAACTTTTTATTTTGTTTTGTTTTGAGATTATAACAGCAGACGTCCTTTCTCAGACATGTTGTTTCTCAGTGGTGGTTGTGGATTTTGTTATATTTTTGTAGTGTGCAAGTGTGATGGTGTATCGGTAGGGGGCGCTGCTCAGAAAAGTGAATATCTATATGTGTACTTATACATATAATACGAATATGACTATAACATAAATATAAAGTGAGTCATCATTAGTCATCACTAGTGGCTCTATAATAATAAACCGTGATAATAAATCATAATAAACCATAAACCCTCTACATTCGAGTCGTGTTGTGTGTATGAGCTGTGTTGATCCCCCCGTATCGGCGACAGCAGAGTGGCGCAGCGGAAGCGTGCTGGGCCCATAACCCAGAGGTCGATGGATCGAAACCATCCTCTGCTAATTTTTTGCTTTTATATGTTATTACAAATCTGACAGATGACATGACCACCCAGTATTAAGCACGTGACATATATTAAAGAAATAAACATTTGATGAATTCGAACTAGAACCATAATAATGTTTTTAATGAAGTAACACTAGCCATTCACTACAAATGATTACTATGTATATATTGTTTATATGTTTTGTATTTGTTCTAACGTTTTGAGAACATAATTAAAGACACAGGCCTTATGAAGACAATGACTCTGACTCTGAGACAATGCATTGTTAATGTCAAATATTATAAGGGAACAGGCCTTATGAAGGTGTATAAAGAGAGGAGTGTTATTTACACACACACTCACACACACACTTTAGTTCACCGGTCACACACACAGTCACACACATCTTTTGTTCTGCTCTTTGAAATACCCAAATTATAAATCAACTTCAGTGTTTGAAATGAATATGGTTTCATATTTCCAGCTGGTGTTGTGAATGTTGAGAATATGTGTGTTTGTCCAATGCTTTATTTGGAATAAAGCATTTTTAATAATCATTATGGTAATAGATACAGATAGACAGATAGACTGGTGTGTGTAGGCTATATGTTAAAACACTGTGGTATCAAATCTTCACACATATTCTAATTTGTTACACTGTTAATTTGTACAATTAATTTAATTTGTACATTTAAATTTAACTTATGTTATAATATTGTATTATTTTGATGTCTTTATAATTATTCTAAGTATTCCAAGCTTTGGCAATAATGTATTATGTACAGTCATGTAATTTTGAATTTGAATTTAGACAGACAGACGGACAGATGGACAGATAGATAGATCACAGTTGTCATCGTTTACACACAACGACTCAAAACTGTTCACACTTATTTCTAATGATGAGACCAAACATCATCAAGCGTCTCTCACACTTCAATGGTTTAAACTCATATTGAAATGCTCACAAAGGAATCGAAATTTTTATTTTCTAACAAGTGTCCGAAAATTATTTGATGAGACCAAACGACTGTACAAAATACAAATCAGTTCAGAGTCACAAAACTCAAAATGTTGCACTAATGTTGATCCCAATAATGGATGGAAACAATATAAGAGGGAGAGGAGGAAGAGTGTGTGTATAAGAGTATGTGTGTAAGAGGAGGAAGAGGATGAGTATAAGAGTATGTGTATAAGAGGTGGTGGATGAGGAGGAGGAGGACAAGGAAGAGGAGGAGGAGGAGGAGGAAGAGGATGAGTATAAGAGGAGGAAGAGTGTGTGTGTGTAAGAGGAAGAGTGTGTGTAAAAGGAGGAGGAGTGTGTGTGTAAGAGGAGGAAGAGGATGAGTATAAGAGTATGTGTAAGAGGAGGTGGATGAGGAAGAGGAGGATGAGGAAGAGCAGGTGTGTGTAAGAGGAGGTGGAGGAGGATGAGGAAGAGCAGGTGTGTGTAAGAGGAGGTGAAGGAGGAAGAGGAGGATGAGGAAGAGCAGGTGTGTGTAAAAGGAGGTGAAGGAGGAAGAGGAGGAAGAGGAGGATGAGGAAGAGCAGGTGTGTGTAAGAGGAGGTGGAGGAGGATGAGGAAGAGCAGTTGTGTGTAAAAGGAGGTGAACGAGGAAGAGGAGGATGAGGAAGAGCACGTGTGTGTAAGAGGAGGTGGATGAGGAAGAGGATGAGGAAGAGCAGGTGTGTGTAAGAGGAAGAGTGTGTGTAAGAGGAGGAAGAGTGTGTGTGTAAGAGGAGGAAGAGGATGAGTATAAGAGTATGTGTAAGAGGAGGTGGACGAGGAAGAGGAGGATGAGGAAGAGCATGTGTGTGTAAGAGGAAGAGTGTGTGTAAGAGGAGGAAGAGTGTGTGTGTAAGAGGAGGAAGAGGATGAGTATAAGAGTATGTGTAAGAGGAGGTGGATGAGGAAGAGGAGGATGAGGAAGAGCAGGTGTGTGTAAGAGGAGGTGAAGGAGGAAGAGGAGGATGAGGAAGAGCAGTTGTGTGTAAAAGGAGGTGAAGGAGGAAGAGGAGGATGAGGAAGAGCAGGTGTGTGTAAGAGGAGGTGAAGGAGGAAGAGGAGGATGAGGAAGAGCAGGTGTGTGTAAGAGGAGGTGGATGAGGAAGAGGAGGATGAGGAAGAGCAGGTGTGTGTAAGAGGAGGTGGATGAGGAAGAGGAGGATGAGGAAGACCAGGTGTGTGTAAGAGGAGGTGAAGGAGGAAGAGGAGAATGAGGAAGAGTGTGTGTATAAGAGGAGGTGAACGAGGAAGAGGAGGATGAGGAAGAGCAGGTGTGTGTAAGAGGAGGTGGATGAGGAAGATCAGGTGTGTGTAAGAGGAGGTGGATGATGAGGATGAGGAAGAGCAGGTGTGTGTAAGAGGAGGTGGATGAGGAAGAGCAGGTGTGTGTAAGAGGAAGAGTGTGTGTAAGAGGAGGAAGAGTGTGTGTGTAAGAGGAGGAAGAGGATGAGTATAAGAGTATGTGTAAGGGGAGGTGGACGAGGAAGAGGAGGATGAGGAAGAGCAGGTGTGTGTAAGAGGAGGTGAAGGAGGAAGAGGAGGATGAGGAAGAGCAGGTGTGTGTAAAAGGAGGTGAAGGAGAGAGAAGGATGAGGAAGAGCAGGTGTGTGTAAGAGGAGGTGGATGAGGAAGAGGAGGATGAGGAAGAGCAGGTGTGTGTAAGAGGAGGTGAAGGAGGAAGAGGAGAATGAGGAAGAGTGTGTATATAAGAGGAGGTGAACAAGGAAGAGGAGGATGAGGAAGAGCAGGTGTGTGTAAGAGGAGGTGAAGGAGGAAGAGGAGGATGAGGAAGAGCAAGTGTGTGTAAGAGAAGGTTGATGAGGAAGAGGAGGATGAGGAAGAGCAGGTGTGTGTAAGAGGAGGTGAAGGAGGAAGAGGAGGATGAGGAAGAGTGTGTGTATAAGAGGAGGTGAACGAGGAAGAGGAGGATGAGGAAGAGCAGGTGTGTGTAAGAGGAGGTGGATGAGGATGAGGAAGAGCAGGTGTGTGTAAGAGGAGGTGGATGAGGAGGAAGAGGAGGATGAGGAAGAGCAGGTGTGTGTAAGAGGAGGAGGATGAGGAAGAGCAGGTGTGTGTGTAAGAGGAGGAGGATGAGGAAGAGCAGGTGTGTGTAAGAGGAGGTGAAGGAGGAAGAGGAGGATGAGGAAGAACAGGTGTGTGTGTAAGAGGAGGTGGATGAGGAAGAGCAGGTGTGTGTAAGAGGAGGTGGATGAGGAGGAAGAGGAGGATGAGGAAGAGCAGGTGTGTGTAAGAGGAGGTGGATGAGGAAGAGCAGGTGTGTGTAAGAGGAGGTGAAGGAGGAAGAGGAGGATGAGGAAGAGCAGGTGTGTGTAAAAGGAGGTGAAGGAGGAAGAGGAGGATGAAGAAGAGCAGGTGTGTGTAAGAGGAGGTGGATGAGGAAGAGGAGGATGAGGAAGAGCAGGTGTGTGTAAGAGGAGGTGGATGAGGAAGAGGAGGATGAGGAAGAGCAGGTGTGTGTAAGAGGAGGTGAAGGAGGAAGAGGAGAATGAGGAAGAGTGTGTGTATAAGAGGAGGTGAACGAGGAAGAGGAGGATGAGGAAGAGCAGGTGTGTGTAAGAGGAGGTGGATGAGGAAGAGGAAGATGAGGAAGATCAGGTGTGTGTAAGAGGAGGTTGATGAGGAGGAAGAGGAGAATGAGGAAGAGCAGGTGTGTGTAAGAGGAGGTGGATGAGGAAGAGGATGAGGAAGAGCAGGTGTGTGTAAGAGGAAGAGTGTGTGTAAGAGGAGGAAGAGTGTGTGTGTAAGAGGAGGAAGAGGATGAGTATAAGAGTATGTGTAAGAGGAGGTGGACGAGGAGGAGGAGGATGAGGAAGAGCAGGTGTGTGTAAGAGGAAGAGTGTGTGTAAGAGGAGGAAGAGTGTGTGTGTAAGAGGAGGAAGAGGATGAGTATAAGAGTATGTGTAAGAGGAGGTGAAGGAGGAAGAGGAGGATGAGGAAGAGCAGTTGTGTGTAAAAGGAGGTGAAGGAGGAAGAGGAGGATGAGGAAGAGCAGGTGTGTGTAAGAGGAGGTGGATGAGGAAGAGGATGAGGAAGAGCAGGTGTGTGTAAGAGGAAGAGTGTGTGTAAGAGGAGGAAGAGTGTGTGTGTAAGAGGAGGAAGAGGATGAGTATAAGAGTATGTGTAAGAGGAGGTGGACGAGGAAGAGGAGGATGAGGAAGAGCAGGTGTGTGTAAGAGGAAGAGTGTGTGTAAGAGGAGGAAGAGTGTGTGTGTAAGAGGAGGAAGAGGATGAGTATAAGAGTATGTGTAAGAGGAGGTGGATGAGGAAGAGGATGAGGAAGAGCAGGTGTGTGTAAGAGGAGGTGAAGGAGGAAGAGGAGGATGAGGAAGAGCAGTTGTGTGTAAAAGGAGGTGAAGGAGGAAGAGGAGGATGAGGAAGAGCAGGTGTGTGTAAGAGGAGGTGGATGAGGAAGAGGAGGATGAGGAAGAGCAGGTGTGTGTAAGAGGAGGTGAAGGAGGAAGAGGAGAATGAGGAAGAGTGTGTATATAAGAGAAGGTGGATGAGGAAGAGGAGGATGAGGAAGAGCAGGTGTGTGTAAGAGGAGGTGAAGGAGGAAGAGGAGGATGAGTGTAAGAGGAGGTGGATGAGGATGAGGAAGAGCAGGTGTGTGTAAGAGGAGGTGGATGAGGAGGAAGAGGAGGATGAGGAAGAGCAGGTGTGTGTAAGAGGAGGAGGATGAGGAAGAGGAGGATGAGGAAGAGCAGGTGTGTGTAAGAGGAGGTGTGTGTAAGAGGAGGTGGATGAGGATGAGGAAGAGCAGGTGTGTGTAAGAGGAGGTGGATGAGGAGGAAGAGGAGGATGAGGAAGAGCAGGTGTGTGTAAGAGGAGGAGGATGAGGAAGAGCAGGTGTGTGTAAGAGGAGGAGGATGAGGAAGAGCAGGTGTGTGTAAGAAGAGGTGAAGGAGGAAGAGGAGGATGAGGAAGAACAGGTGTGTGTAAGAGGAGGTGGATGAGGAAGAGGAGGATGAGGAAGAGCAGGTGTGTGTAAGAGGAGGTGGATGAGGAGGAAGAGGAGGATGAGGAAGAGCAGGTGTGTGTAAGAGGAGGTGAACGAGGAAGAGGAGGATGAGGAAGAGCAGTGTGTGTAAGAGGAGGAGGATGAGGAAGAGGAGGATGAGGAAGAGCAGGTGTGTGTAAGAGGAGGTGGATGAGGAAGAGGATGAGGAAGAGCAGGTGTGTGTAAGAGGAAGAGTGTGTGTAAGAGGAGGAAGAGTGTGTGTGTAAGAGGAGGAAGAGGATGAGTATAAGAGTATGTGTAAGGAGGTGGACGAGGAAGAGGAGGATGAGGAAGAGCAGGTGTGTGTAAGAGGAGGTGGATGAGGAAGAGGATGAGAAAGAGCAGGTGTGTGTAAGAGGAAGAGTGTGTGTAAGAGGAGGAAGAGTGTGTGTGTAAGAGGAGGAAGAGGATGAGTATAAGAGTATGTGTAAGAGGAGGTGGACAAGGAAGAGGATGAGGAAGAGCAGGTGTGTGTAAGAGGAAGAGTGTGTGTAAGAGGAGGAAGAGTGTGTGTGTAAGAGGAGGAAGAGGATGAGTATAAGAGTATGTGTAAGAGGAGGTGGATGAGGAAGAGGAGGATGAGGAAGAGCAGGTGTGTGTAAGAGGAGGTGAAGGAGGAAGAGGAGGATGAGGAAGAGCAGTTGTGTGTAAAAGGAGGTGAAGGAGGAAGAGGAGGATGAGGAAGAGCAGGTGTGTGTAAGAGGAGGTGGATGAGGAAGAGGAGGATGAGGAAGAGCAGGTGTGTGTAAGAGGAGGTGAAGGAGGAAGAGGAGAATGAGGAAGAGTGTGTATATAAGAGGAGGTGAACGAGGAAGAGGAGGATGAGGAAGAGCAGGTGTGTGTAAGAGGAGGTGAAGGAGGAAGAGGAGGATGAGGAAGAGCAAGTGTGTGTAAGAGAAGGTGGATGAGGAAGAGGAGGATGAGGAAGAGCAGGTGTGTGCAAGAGGAGGTGAAGGAGGAAGAGGAGGATGAGTGTAAGAGGAGGTGGATGAGGATGAGGAAGAGCAGGTGTGTGTAAGAGGAGGTGGATGAAGAAGAGCAGGTGTGTGTAAGAGGAGGAGGATGAGGAAGAGGAGGATGAGGAAGAGCAGGTGTGTGTAAGAGGAGGTGTGTGTAAGAGGAGGTGGATGAGGATGAGGAAGAGCAGGTGTGTGTAAGAGGAGGTGGATGAGGAGGAAGAGGAGGATGAGGAAGAGCAGGTGTGTGTAAGAGGAGGAGGATGAGGAAGCGCAGGTGTGTGTAAGAGGAGGAGGATGAGGAATCGGAGGATGAGGAAGAGCAGGTGTGTGTAAGAGGAGGTGAAGGAGGAAGAGGAGGATGAGGAAGAACAGGTGTGTGTAAGAGGAGGTGGATGAGGAAGAGGAGGATGAGGAAGAGCAGGTGTGTGTAAGAGGAGGTGGATGAGGAGGAAGAGGAGGATGAGGAAGAGCAGGTGTGTGTAAGAGGAGGTGGATGAGGAAGAGGAGGATGAGGAAGAGCAGGTGTGTGTAAGAGGAGGTGAAGGAGGAAGAGGAGGATGAGGAAGAGTAGGTGTGTGTAAGAGGAGGTGGATGAGGAAGAGGAGGATGAGGAAGAACAGGTGTGTGTAAGAGGAGGTGGATGAGGAGGAGGAGGAGGATGAGGAAGAGTGTGTAGTGTTGTCGAGGCTGGATCTGCTTCAGGGTTTTCCTCTTCTCCTGCAGAGAGTCTGAGATGAGGAGAAACTCCTCCGGCCGGATCAACATGAACACATGATGAAGCAGAATCTCTCTCTGACTCTTCTGAGTGTCCTTTACTGTAACGCTCTTCATCTAGAGTCTTTACTGTAACGCTCTTCATCTAGAGTCTTTACTGTAACGCTCTTCATCTAGAGTCTTTACTGTAATACTCTTCATCTAGAGTCTTTACTGTAACGCCCTTCATCTAGAGTCTTTACTGTAACGCCCTTCATCTAGAGTCTTTACTGTAACGCTCTCTTTACTGTAAAGCCTTGTTTATACTTTCGCCTGGCTCCGCAGCGCGAGTCTCCGCAGACTGCGCGCGCACCTCCGCAAACGGACGAGGCGTTTATACTTGATGCGCTCGCCGTTGTACTATTCTGTGAAACGATAGGGGGCGACTCGAGTAATTGTCCTCTAAACCATCAGGAATCAGCGGTGAGAAGAAGAAAGCTACACACGTGACAATGTTTATTTTAGTACACCACCACCAATACCACACTACAAAAAGAATTGTGTAAAACCCAGTAAACCCTGAGATTATTACTCGTGACAATAAAACGAAATATATGGATATGAGAATGTGTATACAATATAACTAAATTAATAATCTCTAACATATTTTCTAATTTCACTAAACATTTCATTAAGTTTCGTGAACATTTTTATTAAACATGGACCTTTATGTTCATTAAAAATACTTTTTATGCTATTGAATGCTCATTTTTTAAATGTAAGCAACTAATTTAGACGTGCAAACTGGGTGCCGGTGTGGTGATTCGGCTCTTCATCTAGAGTGTTTACTGTAACGCTCTTCATCTAGAGTATTTACTGTAACACTCTTCATCTAGAGTGTTTACTGTACATGCTCTTCATCTAGAGTCTTTACTGTAACGCTCTTCATCTAGAGTCTTTACTGTAACACTCTTCATCTAGAGTGTTTACTGTACATGCTCTTCATCTAGAGTATTTACTGTAACACTCTTCATCTAGAGTGTTTACTGTACATGCTCTTCATCTAGAGTCTTTACTGTAACGCTCTTCATCTACAGTCTTTACTGTAACGCTCTTCATCTAGAGTCTTACTGTAACGCTCTTCATCTACAGTCTTACTGTACATGCTCTTCATCTACAGTCTTTACTGTAACGCTCTTCATCTAGAGTCTTACTGTAACGCTCTTCATCTACAGTCTTACTGTACATGCTCTTCATCTACAGTCTTTACTGTAACGTTCTTCATCTAGAGTCTTTACTGTAACGCTCTCTTTACTGTAACACTCTTCATCTACAGTCTTTACTGTAACGCTCTTCATCTAGAGTCTTACTGTAACGCTCTTCATCTAGAGTCTTACTGTAACGCTCTTCATCTAGAGTCTTTACTGTAACGCTCTTCATCTAGAGTCTTACTGTAACGCTCTTCATCTACAGTGTTTACTGTAATGCTCTTCATCTACAGTGTTTACTGTAACGCTCTTCATCTACAGTGTTTACTGTAACGCTCTTCATCTACAGTGTTTACTGTACATGCTCTTCATCTAGAGTCTTTACTGTAATGCTCTTCATCTAGAGTGTTTACTGTAACGCTCTTCATCTACAGTGTTTACTGTAACGCTCTTCATCTACAGTCTTTACTGTAACGCTTTTCATCTACAGTCTTTACTGTAACGCTCTCTTTACTGTAACACTCTTCATCTACAGTCTTTACTGTAACGCTCTTCATCTAGAGTCTTACTGTAACGCTCTTCATCTAGAGTCTTACTGTAAAGCTCTTCATCTAGAGTCTTTACTGTAACGCTCTTCATCTACAGTGTTTACTGTAACGCTCTTCATCTACAGTGTTTACTGTACATGCTCTTCATCTAGAGTCTTACTGTAACGCTCTTCATCTACAGTGTTTACTGTAACACTCTTCATCTACAGTGTTTACTGTACATGCTCTTCATCTAGAGTCTTACTGTAACGCTCTTCATCTACAGTGTTTACTGTAACGCTCTTCATCTACAGTGTTTACTGTAACGCTCTTCATCTACAGTGTTTACTGTACATGCTCTTCATCTAGAGTGTTTACTGTAACGCTCTTCATCTACAGTGTTTACTGTAACGCTCTTCATCTAGAGTCTTTACTGTAACGCTCTTCATCTAGAATCTTTACTGTAACGCTCTTCATCTACAGTGTTTACTGTAACGCTCTTCATCTGGAGTCTTTACTGTAACGCTCTTCATCTACAGTGTTTACTGTAACGCTCTTCATCTTGAGTCTTTACTGTAACGCTCGATCTTCATCTACAGTGTTTACTGTAACCTCTGACCTCTGCAGTAGGTCACTGTATCATCACAGTGAATATACAGACATTCGATGGGCCAACTATACAATATCCAGTTAAACACTACACTTGCTGTGCGTACAGTATACGCTTTATTCACATTACTACTGTACGCTGTCATTACTAAACTTTTTTACTTAATTGGAAAACTAGTTTACTTTGTTACAAAATACTTTTTTTCTTGTAACTGCATGCTTTGGATTCGGTGTTCTCCATTTGCTTATGCAGTGTCTAACGAATGATCTGCAGTGTTTATAATATTGACTGATGTGTGTTTGTATGATCTGAGAGCATTGTTTGATTTTGCCAGAAGAGTCAGAGGTTCTGTGAATGCGGTTTGAAAATTAGTTTTTGTGTTTAAGGTTTTGTGAAAATCAGTGATGATGGTTTCAAGAAATTTGTTTTAGCAATTGAGATAAACTGTAATTTGAATGGCGCGTTCACCTGCGCGCTCAGGTGAGATTACGCGTGTGCGCGCGTGGAGGCGCTGGTGGGTCGCGCGCTGCGCGTGTGTCAGTGAGGCGGAGCGCGACTCAAACTCACACAAGCGACTGTTCATTTTGTCATTAAACCGAAAAACTCACTGACAGTCACTCGACGAGCCGTGTGTGTTTGTGCTTCTGTCATGCGGTAAAGCGAGGAGAAACACAGAAACAGGTGAGCGTGTTACACACACAAACACACTCACACACTTGTAGTTGTAAATTGTAGATTGTGTATACATGTACTGGCGGTGTTTGTACATTTATTCCATTTAAACGCGAATAACAGCTCGTTCGTCCTCATGGCTGTGTTTTTGTGTTTGTTATTGTGTTTATTTTGTTGTGTGCTGATCACGGTCATGTTCCGTTTGCTGGTTTAATGGGCGCGCGCGGTAAATACTGTCTCGGTTGCCATGGCAGAGCCTGTCACGCGCAGGTACCAGCACGCGCCTCAATTCATGCATTAATATTAGTGCTGAGATCAGACTTCATTAATACATCACTGCAGTTGTGTTTATATCACTGCTGAGATCAGACTTCATTAATACATCACTGTAGTTGTGTTTATATCACTGCTGAGATCAGACTTCATTAATGCATCACTGCAGTTGTGTTTATATCATTGCTGAGATCAGACTTTATTAATACATCACTGCAGTTGTGTTTATATCACTGCTGAGATCAGACTTCATTAATACATCACTGCAGTTGTGTTTATATCACTGCTGAGATCAGACTTCATTAATACATCACTGCAGTTGTGCTTATATCACTGCTGAGATCAGACTTCATTAATACATCACTGCAGTTGTGTTTATATCACTGCTGAGATCAGACTTCATTAATACATCACTGCAGTTGTGCTTATATCACTGCTGAGATCAGACTTTATTAATACATCACTGCAGTTGTGCTTATCACTGCTGAGATCAGACTTTATTAATACATCACTGCAGTTGTGCTTATATCACTGCTGAGATCAGACTTTATTAATACATCACTGCAGTTGTGCTTATATCACTGCTGAGATCAGACTTTATTAATACATCACTGCAGTTGTGCTTATATCACTGCTGAGATCAGACTTCATTAATACATCACTGCAGTTGTGCTTATATCACTGCTGAGATCAGACTTCATTAATACATCACTGCAGTTGTGCTTATATCACTGCTGAGATCAGACTTCATTAATACATCACTGCAGTTGTGCTTGTATCACTGCTGAGATCAGACTTCATTAATACATCACTGCAGTTGTGCTTATATCACTGCTGAGATCAGACTTTATTAATACATCACTACAGTTGTGCTTATATCACTGCTGAGATCAGACTTTATTAATACATCACTGCAGTTGTGCTTATATCACTGCTGAGATCAGACTTTATTAATACATCACTGCAGTTGTGCTTATATCACTGCTGAGATCAGACTTTATTAATACATCACTGCAGTTGTGTTTATATCACTGCTGAGATCAGACTTCATTAATACATCACTGCAGTTGTGTTTATATCACTGCTGAGATCAGACTTTATTAATACATCACTGCAGTTGTGTTTATATCACTGCTGAGATCAGACTTTATTAATACATCACTGCAGTTGTGTTTATATCACTGCTGAGATCAGACTTCATTAATACATCACTGCAGTTGTGTTTATATCACTGCTGAGATCAGACTTTATTAATACATCACTGCAGTTGTGTTTATATCACTGCTGAGATCAGACTTTATTAATACATCACTGCAGTTGTGCTTATATCACTGCTGAGATCAGACTTTATTAATGCATCACTGCAGTTGTGTTTATATCACTGCTGAGATCAGACTTTATTAATACATCACTGCAGTTGTGCTTATATCACTGCTGAGATCAGACTTCATTAATACATCACTGCAGTTGTGTTTATATCACTGCTGAGATCAGACTTTATTAATACACCACTGCAGTTGTGTTTATATCACTGCTGAGATCAGACTATTGTCTGTATAGAATAACGCTGATTTTGCACGTTCTGAACCTTGTAAATGTAAATCCTCTGGATTCCGAGAAGCACTAATGTGAGGTGGTTCTGCGTAGGGAAGTGAATGGTTAACGGCTCTTAATAGGGACGTAAGACGGTGTCTCTCCAGTGAGTTTCAGTAATTGGTGTTATGGGTAGTGCAGGTCCCAGTGCCACAGGGTTAAATATGGAGCCATGTTACATAACCACTCATGTTTCCATTAATTTCATTGAGCTGTGGTGTTATTTCAGCTAGTCCTGTGAGTTTAGACCCAAACGTGAGGCTTCTCTGATGTAGATGAGACACTATTCATTAGGGGTGTAACATTATATCGTGTCACAATATTTGGCAATACAAATATGTATCGTGGAAAGTTCACCCAAAATGAAAATTTACACAGTTTCAGTGTAACTACTATATATAATGTTAAATATAATGCATAATAATTAAATGGGGGAATATTTGTGGGTCCTGATGATGCCAAATGTCTTACATTATCAGTAAAAAGTGGCCTACATTATTTTAAATGTATCTATCCAGTGACAGAATGACTAAAATAATTCTGTTTTCAGCTTCAGGATCATGAATATTGTTATTCTGGTGTCTCTATTGTCCTGTGCTTTGGGTTTCCAGTCCAAGTCCAAGCCTATTCATTTACACCCACAATGTAATATCAAATTTAGCATTTTGATCAATAGTACATTTTTTGTGAACCTTTTACAAAAATGTCTTGGAGTATCGCAGTAATATGGTGAGTATACATCGTGACATGAGGGTATCGTTACACACAACTATCATTCGTCAGTTCATCTGTGCTGCACAATCACATCATCAGCATCTGTCAGTGTTATGGAAAGAGGTTTGCTCTGTAATGGAGGACAGAACAGATCTGAGAGGTTAAAAACAGCATCTCTTCTGGGACGCCAGGATCATGTGAAACCGAGGCCTGTGATTCGGCTGGAGTATTTCTGGATGTTTGTGTTGTTGGTCTGTGAGCACGTTTACTGTAGTGACGCCTGCTGGTTTCAGTCACTACTATATCATGTCTTTGGCAGCTCATTGTGAAGTGATTATGGCATTTTGCAAGAGACTGAACCCGAGCCGATGGGTTTGGTGTCACACAGATTGTTCAGGCGTGATTGAAGCGTTTGCTGCTGAGAACTCTGGGTAATGTTTAGTGGAGGCTTGAGTCTCTGGAGGGTTTCTGGAGGAACATCATGCGGCTCTCTGGAGTTTTGGATTGTTTTACTCAGTTCCTCGGTCTCTTATCTTTCTCTTCATTTTGCAAATCTGCAAATTAGTCTCCAGTGAAGTTTGCGTCCTTGATTCTGTTATTTTCCTGTTTTCTCTGAAGTTTGACCAAGAGCGAAACTCTTCTCATATCTGTGTGATTCTGATGTGTCGCCACAGGGTCGAGCTGATTTAAAAAGGGAGGGGAAGGGAGGGGAGGGGAGGGGAGGGGGGGCGAGGAAGGAGGCAAAAAAAAAACAAAATAAAAAAATATAATTAATTTCTTTTTAAATCCTTCTAATAATAATAATAATGTGGAGCTGATGCGTGTGCTTCTGATCAGCCCAAACCAGTCTGGCCGAGCGCAGTGTTTACTTCTGCCTTATCTACAGCCATAACCTCCTTTATTGTCTCTATTCATAGCTCAGGAGAACACAATGATCCCGCTTCTCTTACTTCCCGTGTGTGAGCGCACAATCCAGAGCAGAAGCGCCTCAGATACATCCAGTTTCATTGTGTTATTTTGCTCATGTTGTCAAGTCTCTTTCATTTATACAGCGCTTTAACAATATACACTGTTTCAAAGCAGCTTTACAGTGATAATAGGAGATTACAGTAACAGAGAGTGTTTAGGCTTTACAGCAGCTCTAGAATAAAGTTATTGTCCAGCTAAAGTTAGTTTTGACTGATTCACTTCCGTTGTAAAGATCATTAGTTATTAACTTGGGGGCCGCTAACACGACACCGCTCTAACAGAAAACAGAAACTTTAATGTGTTCTGGCTGTTCATTTGTACAACAACAGTGTACACAAACTTTGAACTTACACAACAGTGTTTGAGGCTCGAGAACACAAACTTTGAAACAGGATCCAAGGTGCAAGCGTTGAAAATAAGAAAAATAAAAAGTTATGTTGTGTATGTCTACTAGACTCTTATTATCATATCAGCTCATGAGAATTAAATGCTGGGTATTTTTTGTGCAGTGTAAACATGTGTTGGCATTAACTGAGCTCCGTCAGATCATGTTCTGCTCTCTATCAGAATCACAGCAAGACCAGCGAGATATGCGGAGTTCAAGATATGAGGAGTTCAAGATATGAGGAGTTCAAGATATGCGGCGTTCAAGATATGCGGCGTTCAAGATATGCGGCGTTCAAGATATGCGGCGTTCAAGATATGAGGAGTTCAAGATATGCGGAGTTCAAGATATGCGGAGTTCAAGATATGCGGAGTTCAAGATATGCGGAGTTCAAGATATGCGGAGTTCAAGATATGCGGAGTTCAAGATATGAGGCGTTCAAGATATGAGGCGTTCAAGATATGAGGCGTTCAAGATATGCGGAGTTCAAGATATGCGGAGTTCAAGATATGCGGAGTTCAAGATATGCGGAGTTCAAGATATGCGGAGTTCAAGATATGCGGAGTTCAAGATATGCGGAGTTCAAGATATGCGGAGTTCAAGATATGCGGAGTTCAAGATATGCGGAGTTCAAGATATGCGGAGTTCAAGATATGCGGAGTTCAAGATATGCGGAGTTCAAGATATGCGGAGTTCAAGATAAGTTCAAGATATGAGGAGTTCAAGATATGAGGAGTTCAAGATATGCGGAGTTCAAGATATGCGGAGTTCAAGATATGAGGAGTTCCAGATATGAGGAGTTCAAGATATGCGGAGTTCAAGATATGCGGAGTTCAAGATATGCGGAGTTCAAGATATGAGGCGTTCAAGATATGAGGCGTTCAAGATATGCGGAGTTCAAGATATGCGGAGTTCAAGATATGCGGAGTTCAAGATATGCGGAGTTCAAGATATGCGGAGTTCAAGATATGCGGAGTTCAAGATATGCGGAGTTCAAGATATGCGGAGTTCAAGATATGCGGAGTTCAAGATATGCGGAGTTCAAGATATGCGGAGTTCAAGATATGCGGAGTTCAAGATATGCGGAGTTCAAGATATGAGGAGTTCAAGATATGCGGAGTTCAAGATATGCGGAGTTCAAGATATGAGGAGTTCAAGATATGCGGAGTTCAAGATATGCGGAGTTCAAGATATGCGGAGTTCAAGATATGCGGAGTTCAAGATATGAGGAGTTCAAGATATGCGGCGTTCAAGATATGAGGCGTTCAAGATATGCGGAGTTCAAGATATGAGGAGTTCAAGATATGCGGCGTTCAAGATATGCGGCGTTCAAGATATGCGGCGTTCAAGATATGCGGCGTTCAAGATATGCGGCGTTCAAGATATGCGGCGTTCAAGATATGCGGCGTTCAAGATATGCGGAGTTCAAGATATGCGGAGTTCAAGATATGAGGAGTTCAAGATATGCGGAGTTCAAGATATGCGGAGTTCAAGATATGCGGAGTTCAAGATATGCGGAGTTCAAGATATGCGGAGTTCAAGATATGCGGAGTTCAAGATATGCGGAGTTCAAGATATGAGGAGTTCAAGATATGCGGAGTTCAAGATATGCGGAGTTCAAGATATGCGGAGTTCAAGATATGCGGAGTTCAAGATATGCGGAGTTCAAGATATGCGGAGTTCAAGATATGAGGAGTTCAAGATATGCGGAGTTCAAGATATGCGGAGTTCAAGATATGCGGAGTTCAAGATATGCGGAGTTCAAGATATGCGGAGTTCAAGATATGCGGAGTTCAAGATATGCGGAGTTCAAGATATGCGGAGTTCAAGATATGCGGAGTTCAAGATATGCGGCGTTCAAGATATGAGGAGTTCAAGATATGCGGCGTTCAAGATATGCGGCGTTCAAGATATGCGGCGTTCAAGATATGCGGCGTTCAAGATATGCGGAGTTCAAGATATGCGGAGTTCAAGGTATGCGGAGTTCAAGGTATGCGGAGTTCAAGGTATGAGGAGTTCAAGGTATGCGGTGTTCAAGATATGCGGCGTTCAAGATATGCGGCGTTCAAGATATGCGGAGTTCAAGATATGCGGTGTTCAAGATATGCGGTGTTCAAGATATGCGGAGTTCAAGATATGCGGCGTTCAAGATATGCGGAGTTCAAGATATGCGGAGTTCAAGATATGCGGTGTTCAAGATATGCGGCGTTCAAGATATGCGGCGTTCAAGATATGCGGAGTTCAAGGTATGCGGTGTTCAAGATATGCGGCGTTCAAGATATGCGGCGTTCAAGATATGCGGAGTTCAAGATATGCGGTGTTCAAGATATGCGGTGTTCAAGATATGCGGAGTTCAAGATATGCGGCGTTCATCGTGTTCATCGTGTTCTGAGTGAATGACCTCGATGAGTGAGTGTGTGCTGTAACTCTGTGTTCTTTTCGTCTGTACTATCACACACACACACACACACACACACTCTCTCTCTCACACACACATATTTATTTGTACACATTGTAAAGGTCATTTCAAAGGCTAAATGTGTCTTTTGTAGGTTTGAGGTTGTTTTGTTACTGTGGAATCAAAGGTCTGGTGTGTTGCAGTGGCTTCAGATGCTGGTGTTTGATCTGGTCACTGACACACACGGTAAGCGGGTCATGTGATGCGTGTGAGGGGCGTGGCCTCAGGCTGTGGGTGTTTGATCTGGTCACTGACGCACATTGTGAGCGGATCATGTGATGCGTGTGAGGGGTGTGGCCTCAGGCTGTGGGTGTGGCCGGATCAGGTTCCTGAAGGTCGCAGAGGTCATGAAGGTTCTGCTTCTCCTGCTCTTGTTTCTCTGCTGTGTCACACTTGTTCCTCAGGACATATATCCATCAATACATTTATCTATTTATTTATGTATTTGATGGAAAACAGTGTTCAGACATTAGACTGTTCATGAGCATCAGCAGTGAAGAGCCTCTATCAGTGACTGAACTTCCTTATGACTCTGATTATATGTGTCTTCATCTCACTGCTATTTACTTTTATAGTTTGTTGATATTTTGAATTGGTTGGTTAGGTAACTGCACACGCACCCACACACACACGCACACACACTCTCTCACACACTCTCACACACACACACGCACACACACTCTCACACACACACACACACACACACACACTCACACACACACAAACTCACACACACACGCGCTCACACACACGCGCTCACACACACTCTCACACACTCACACACACACACTCTCTCACACACTCTCACACACACACACTCACACACACACAAACTCACACACGCTCACACACACGCGCTCACACACACTCTCACACACACTCACACACACACACACACACACACACACACACACACACACACACACACACACACACACACACACACTCTGTCGATCTTCCTCTGGTGTGTTTACTCCAGTAATCTTAATCTACTCATGTTTGTTGCGTCTCCTGTGGTTCCTCGGCCTCCAGCTGTAGAGGAATGCAGTAATAATACACACACACACACACACACACACACACACACACACACACACATAACATCAGGAACACCACAGATTTCTGGGAAACTTTTTCTACTGATTCTACCCAGAATCCCTTCTGTCTCTCTCTTTTACTGAGACTGAGCTGTGTGTGAACTTCCAGTTTACTGGTTGCCATGGTGACGCGGCTCATGTGATCAGGGTCTCTCGCTCCGTGTGTGTGTGTGTGTGTGTGTGTGTGTATAAATCTTTTGCTGGTTCATTCATGTCCAGTTGGTCTCAAGCTGTTTAATTATATGATTAAACTCGAGGCAGGAGTTCCCAGCCGAACCGCACAGATCCCGATCCTGCAGACGTATTGCTTCTGTTCTCGTGTTCGTCGCTGAGAGCTGGTGATCCTCGAGTGGATGATGTCATTTCCCTCTGGGCGGAACGGGAAAGCAGGAAGTAGATTAGCCAGTATAAACACAGAGCTGATGACCTTTAACCTTCTGAGTTCTGACATACGTGCAGGCCTGTGTTTGTGAGTGTGAGTGTGAGTGTGTGTGTGTGAGTGTGTGTGTGAGTGTGTGTGAGAGTGTGTGAGAGTGTGAGAGTGTGTGAGTTTGTGAGTGTGTGTGTGAGTTTGTGAGTGTGTGTGAGTGTGTGAGTGTGAGTGAGAGTGTGTGTGAGAGTGTGTGAGAGTGTGTGAGAGTGTGTGAGAGTGTGTGAGAGTGTGTGAGAGTGTGTGAGAGTGTGTGAGTTTGTGTGTGTGAGAGTGTGTGTGTGTGTGTGTGTGTGTGTGTGTGTGTCAATCACTAATACAAGCATTAGTTCAGGCCTTCAGCATTAGTGTCGTTGAGGAATTAATGAATTATTGATTCAGCTGATTGGTTGAGAAATACTGTTGCATCCACGTATAAAACAAGTGACTGTATTCATGAGTGAGTCACTGAATCATTCCTTCAACCAAACGTCAGCAATGTCAGAAACCAACAGCTGGAGTTTCTTCAAGACCCCTGATCTGAGCGATGATTGGTTGTTGTGTGAATCTATCATAATGTGATCGAGCTTTACAAAGATGCTGAAGGATGAGTTCAGAACTAAAAGTGTTTGTTTCCTCCGGTGCTGTCGTTTGTGATTGATCGCTGGGCGTTTCTGGGAAGCTT
The DNA here is from genome assembly GCA_021554675.1 of Leuciscus idus. NCBI lineage: Eukaryota > Metazoa > Chordata > Actinopteri > Cypriniformes > Leuciscidae > Leuciscus > Leuciscus idus. Next base: position 46,626,824 of record CM038629.1, on the reverse strand, counting down.
CTGTTGTGAGACGTAATGACTGGCTGTGGGTTTCTGAGATGGAGAAGCAGTGATTTCAGTGTTAGAGAGAGAGAGGGGCGGCCGAGCTTCATATAGATCAGCGCTCTCGTGTCCTCGCTGAGGTTTGTGAGCTGATTGTAAATGAAGTCTGAACAGAGGAAAGTTTCACGCTTCTCTTCACAAACCCACTGAAGAGACGACGAGAGAATTTAAAGCGCTTCCTACACAAACACAGAGCGAACATCATCCTCCTCACTGGAAGACTGAGACTGAGACGTTATTATGTCATGCTGGAAAAGAACGGTCCATTAACTTATCAAAACTTTATTTCTGAACGTCCAGTTTTTAAATGTTTCAAAAGTGTTTCTTCTTGGTTATGTGAACGTTAAGGGAACATTCCACTGTATCATTCTTCAAACATTATGAGAATGTTACTTTTGAATGTTCTCTGAACAGTAACATTGTAACAGTAACATCGTAACAGTAACATTAACATTAAAATAGTAACAGCAACATAGTAGGCTATTAGAAATAGTAGCATAGTAACAGTAGCATAGTAACAGTAACATCGTAACAGTAACGTAGTAACAGTAACATAGTAGGCTATTAGAAATAGTAACATAGTAACAGTAACATAGTAACAGTAAAATAGTAGGCTATTAGCAATAGTAACATAGTAACAGTAACATAGTAACAGTAAAATAGTAGGCTATTAGCAATAGTAACATAGTAACAGTAACATAGTAACAGTAAAATAGTAGGCTATTGTAATAGTAACATAGTAACAGTAACATAGTAACAGTAAAATAATAGGCTATTAGTAATAGTAACATAGTAACAGTAACATAGTAACAGTAAAATAGTAGGCTATTATTAATAGTAACCAAGTAACAGTAAAATAGTAGGCTATTAGTAATAGTAACAGTAACATTGACATAGCAACAGTAACATAGTAGGCTATTAGTAATAGTAACATAGTAACAGTAATAGTAACATTAACATTAACATAGTAACAGTAACATAGTAACATTAACAGTAACATAGTAACATTAACAGTAACAGTAACCTAGTAACAGTAACATAGTAACATTAACAGTAACATAGTAACATTAACAGTAACATATTAACATTTAAGACCAGATCACTTTAAATGAACATTCTATTAAGAACGTTTGTTCATAACTTTGAATGTTCCCTGTTAGCTGGGTTTACTGTAATATTATACTTTAACATAATTCAAATAATGTCATTATTTGTTCAGTGACCCGTTAATGTGTCCCAGTCTGACCTGTATAAGAGTAACTGTGTGCTTTAAAGGGTTCAGTCACCTTTAACCCCACGCTGCTGCTGAAACTGCTTCATTTGCCTTCATAAGTTGTGTTTCGAGTGCTCATAAAGATCTTAATATAGCTGTGTTTAATAGGATCAGGACAGCGAGCGCTGAGGATTCTGGGTACATACAGGCCTGGAGACGCAAACACAAGAGATAACGGGATTAAAGATGTTTAAGAGGAATAATGTTCAGCATATGGACACACAAACACAACAGAGATATTATTGAGCTTGTGTTGATTTGAAATAAATACTTAAATATATTATATTTTTTTTGGTATTACATTTATTTATTATATTATATATATATTTAAAATATTTTATATATTTTTATATATTTTTATTGTATTTGATATGTTTTTATATAATTTTCTTTATTTTATTCATTATTTTTGTTATTGTTAAGACATCAAACATAGAATCCCGTGTATGAAAGTAAAACCCGTTTGTGATGTGAATCATTAGCAGCTCCTGATTCAGAAACACTACAGATTGATGCTTTTAAATGAATCATTAGAGTGAATCGACTCAGTTGAGCTTCACACACACAGATCAGAACATCGAATGATTCGTCAGACTCCGTTAGACCTGTGCTAAGTAAAGTCCGACAGAGGTTTATTGTATGGTCATGTACAGATCTTCTAGTTCAGGACGCGACAGAGGAACAAAGTTTCCCAGAACCGGTGTGTCCCAGCATGCTTTGCGCTGCAGTGGATAATCACAGACCTGTGTGAGTTTGTAAAGCTCCTTACAAATCCTCTTAAAGATTCCAGAGCGAGGAGAAGCGGCTCCATCATCACCGTCGCTCACGCCAGGCTGTGAACAGGTACGAGTGCGTGTTTCAGCACACATGTATGTTCATGAGAGACAGGGTTTGTTCTGTTTGCTGTGGTTCAGAGGTCAGATCTTCACACTGGTGAAATGATTCCTGAATCTCTGCGTTTGCTGTGGATTCCTACAGACCTGAGTAGTTCCTGTTGTTCTTGCGTCACTGTGTGAATGTGAATCTGAGTCATTCAGAGATTCATCTGGTGTGTGTACACTATACAGGCTCAAACGTTTGGGTGGGATAACTCAGGTTTTTATGTTTTTGAAAGAATCTCACAAATCTGAAGCAGTAAAACTGTTTATAACACTGATAATAATCATAAATGTGTCATCAGATCATCATATTAGAGTGATTTGTGAAGGATCATGTGACACTGAAGACTGGAGTAATGATGCTGAAAATCCAGCTTTGATCACAGGAATAAATTACACTTTACTATATATTCACATAGAGAACATCTGATTCACATTATAATAATATTTCACTGTTTTACTGTATTTCTGATCATGTAAACGCAGGTTTGGTGAGCAGAAGAGACTCTCTCAGACACATTAGGCTAAATATTGTAATTATTCTAGTGGTTTAGACTGGTTTATGGTGAATGCAGGCGAACCGGGACATTAAACGTGATCATCTTTCATGATGAATGTGTGTGTCAGTGTTTGTTGGTTTATTTCAGTCCGTTTGAACATCTCAGTCTATCAGTGAATCAAACTAATCAATCATTCATTCAGTCAGCAGAGGCTGAAGCGGATCTTTCTCTGTCTGTCGCTGCTCTCGGGTCAGTGTTTGACCTTGTGATCTCTGTGTGTGTGTGTGTGTGTGTGTGTGTGGGCGCTTGTTTATGATTTATGAGGACACGCATTTGTATAATGACATTGACATGGGTACACACTGGTATTACAATGTAAATGTGGTTTATAAAGATATTTATTTTTCCGTGTGTGTGTGTGAGAGAGAAAGAGAGAGAGAGTGTGTGTGTGTGTGTGTGTGTGTGAGAGAGAGAGAGTGTGTGTGTGTTAATACATTTTATTTAAATAATTTGAAAAAACATAACAGTTCATTATTGAGTAGGGAAAAAGACGCAATGATGTAATATAATAGAAACTAAATATTTGACACATTTGTAAGATTGTGTGTAAGTGTGTCTTCACACATGAGCAGTAGAGCTGAGGGTCGCTCTCCTGTTCTCCTGTTCCTCTGTCTCACACTGACGGATCCTGACTCTCGTTACTCAGTCAGTCAGATTAACCTGTTAACGGCCCACGCCGGGTTAATTATAGACCTGCAACGTCACACACACACACACACACACACACTCACTCACACACTCTCTCACACACACACACACACTCACTCACACACTCTCTCACACATGCACTCTCACACTCACGCACACTCACACACTCTCTCACACACACACTCTCACACACACACACACACACACACACACACACACACACACACACACTCACTCACTCACTCACACACACACACACTCTCACACACTCTCTCACACACACTTCTTCTTCTTCTTATGCAGTCCATCGATTTCGAAGATGACGTCACTTCTAGGATGCGTTGTTAGAATGTTGAGGCAGCCGCTGCTGTCGGCGGTGCCATTGAAGGTGGCTGTGAAGCCCAATCCGGGAGCCACATGTCCTGCCGCAGTCGGGACATGTGAGTGCTGAATCTGAGGATGGGTGTGGGTGTGGCTGGACGCGTTGGTGTCTGCGCTGACGTAGCACAGTTCTGTGTTGGGCGCGCTGTGATTCGATCTGTTGGGCCCCCAGACCACATGCAGAGCTCCATGCCTGGCGGTTGGCAGCTGTTGTTTCCAGGACTCCAGGATTGATGCCGCATCTTTTCAGGGTCGACTTGAGGTGGTCCTTGTAGCGACGCTTCTGACCCCTAGGTCTCCTGTTGGCTGCGTATATCTGCCCATAGAGGACCTGCCGGGGTAGGCGGTGGGAGGGCATGCGGATAACATGTCCAACCCATCGCAGTTGCCGCCTAGCAAGGGTTGCCTCCATGCTGCTGGAGTTGGTGCGCTGTAGGATGTCCGTGTGGGGGATTTTGTCTTTCTATGTGACACCTAGTTATGCGCTGGAGGCATCTGATGTGAAAGCCCTCGAGACACCGAATATGCCTGCGGTAGGGAGTCCAAGCTTCTGCACCAAACAGCAGGGTGGATACGCAGACTGCCTGGTAGACAGCCGCTTTGGTGGAGGTACGGAGATCTTTATTAACAAAGACTCGAGATCGAAGTCTACCAAAGGCAGAGGAGGCGAGGTTTATGCGTGCCTGGATCTCGTTGTCTATGACGCAGGTGGGTGTTAGGATACTTCCGAGGTAACAGAAGTGCTGAACAACCTTTACTGGTGTGCCATGGATATAGAATTCAGGAGGTGTAAGGGTGGGGACCGTGGTCTGTGCAATGATCTCAGTCTTTTTGATGTTGACTTGTAGGCCACAAGCTTGATAGACTGCGCATACAACATCCAGTGTGTGCTGCATTGCAGTAGGGCTGTGGGCTACGAGGGCACAGTCATCAGCGTATTGCAGTTCGTGAATTGTGGTTGTGGTGGTCTTGGTGATGGCTTGCAGGCGGCGGAGGTTAAAGAGGTTCCCGTCCAGACGAAACTGTAGGCAAACACCATCGTCGGGGCTGAGGGAATTGCGGGAGAGGAGGGTGACTGCTGCCAGGAAGAGATTGAAGATCACTGGAGCCAGTACACACCCCTGTTTCACTCCTACCTGCACAGGAAAGGAGGGGGATCGAGATGTACCCACAATCACACGAGCCTGCATGCCATCATGAAACTGTTGTAGGATTTCCAGAAACCTTGGTGGCACCCCAAACTTCTCCAGAATGACCCAAAGGACTTGGCGGTCAATGGTGTCAAAAGCCTTTGCCAGGTCGATGAAGGCAATGAACAGGTCTTTGTTCTGTTCTCTAGCCTTCTCCTGCAATTGGCGTAATACAAAGATCATGTCGGAGGTGGATCGATCCTTCCTGAAGCCACCCTGTGACTCAGGAAGGATCCTCTCTGTGATGTGCTTGGTAAGACGAAACAGCATGACCCTTGTTAATACTTTCCCTGCCACAGAGAGCAGAGATATGCCACGACTGTTTCCACAGATGGACTTGTCACC
>CM038629.1:46566507-46614007 GCA_021554675.1 Leuciscus idus | reverse complement strand
AGGTTAAAGGTCAGCTTCAATGCAAAAACATGATTACCCTTTTAAAAATGATTAACTATAATCCACAAAAGACTGTAGCCATAGTTTAGTTAACCATTGCCATTTTTAGATATTATTGTATGTATAATAGTACAAAAACTAAGTTACCTTGGATAGCACAGTAAAACCATGGTTAATTTGCTCTGAAGAATAGACGTGTCTATTATAATTGTGTTTACTATAGTCACGGTTAAAATATTACTGCAGTAAAGAGTGGTACATTTTAATAGAGGTATAATTTATTAACATGGATTACATATCATTTTCAGTGTTTTATTTAAAACTTTTTACATCCATATGCATTTACTTGCATAACAGGACAGATACACCAATGAAATATTAGTCCTGTAAAATTATTCCTTTTTGATTTTCCTTAAGAGTACAAAAGGACTTGATTTTTAGTGTATTTAGGCCCAGTTTAACAGACAGCTCTAAGACTAAGCCAGGACTAGGCCTTAGTTAAATTAGGATATGTAAGTAGCTTTAATAAAATGGCTCTGATAAGTACATTACTGGTGTGAATCTTGAGAAAAAAAAATGGCACTGACATTTTTAATATTTATCAGTGCAAGTTATTTAAAGTTAGACAGCTCTAACTTGAGTTTTACTTTAAGACTAGCCTTAAACCTTTCTGCCACTTCACTTCCTGTCTACTTACTGTCCTATCATAATACACACAAATCTTTGAAGATAAAGAAAGAAAAAAATCAGATTACCTGGGGCAGTTGTTTTCATGAATTCACCCTTACATCTGATGGAATAGAGTAAAATAATAAGGACAGTCTGAGGACAGTCTCCAAGTCTGGAGCTTCAGTCAAACCCAGAGTAGCTACTCTGTGTAAGCTAGGAGTAGGAAGCAGCAGAGAGCGAGGAGTCAGGTGCTGAGGGATGCAGAAAACCCCCGAGGTGAGACAGCTGTGTAAATACACCTCCTTCTACAGTATCTCTATCAATAAGTCACTCTCAATTCATCACATATTGCTCAGAATCTCACTTTTTAATGTTAATAAATAATTAATAATAATAATAATAATAAATAATACATGCAAGGTACTTCATGCTGATGCTTCAGTGAAAGACATGCATGTGTCAGACCACGAGGCACGCAATTCCTTGCATCTGTAAAAGCATACATTTTATATTAAAAATAGTATAAAAATTTAAAGGATATATATATATATATATATATATATATATATATATATATATATATATATATTCATACTTTTGTAGAGCACCAAACCCCACTCCTACCCTGAACCTATCAACTTCTCAACAACGTAAAATTATATTAAGGAAAGCTATTAGTGGTTAGATAAAACATTTTGTGAATATGTTATATGTTATTTCTAAGACATTTTATAAAAGCTACTTGAATATCATAATTGAAGGTCAAGTCCTGGATTAAGCTAAGCTCTGTCTGTGAAACCAGGGCCTAGTGTGAAAACAAAATGAGTGCAAATAATAAAATATATAAAATAAGGAAAAAGAACATGTGTTAATGCATATTGACAATAGCAAACATAAAATATAAAAAGGTAACACTACGCAAGCATACTCGTTTTGTATGAAGATGCATGTGCATTAATTAATAACATGTCCACATTAAAGCAGTCCATGCAGCGGGCTTAAACATTTAGCTCACAAACACCTAACAGTCCTGACTTCATTTACAATATTTCAAAATTCTGTTTTTAATAACTTACATGCCGTCTGTCGCGCGCGCTCCCGCTGCCAGCGTCTTCCGTTCGCGGTGATCCGTTCAAACCGCATTATTTGAATCATATTCGGTGAATCACTGAATCGTCAACATGAACGAACTAACAAATCTTTCAGTTGTGTTTAATGAACCGATTTAACAGTTTGATTGAAAAGAATCATTTGGTTCACGAATCGAACACCGCTTCTGCGTCTCGGAGCACGTGATGATTATTTCAAAATAATAAGAAACTACATGTGTTTATGAAATTCTTGCAATTAAACCTTGGCATCAAGCGAAATAAAAGTTTGTACAAATAAAAATTATTTGATAAATTAGAGATACTTCTACTAAAGTACATTAACAAAGTAACAATACTGACTGTTACATTACTGTCCACCCCAGCTAATTTGACAAATATGACGTTATGGATGAGCTTTTATTGTTTAGGCCCCATTTGACCTATTTTTAGTCACTTTTTGTCTGATAAAACTTGCTGGACATTCATTAATCGATGCATACCTGTGAGCTTTTGGCTTTTGTTTGTTTAAAGAGTGTAGATTTGTACACACTCATACAGGCTTTAACACCCCACTGCTGAATCATTAGGCTAACTGAAGAATATAGGCTTCCTTGAAACAAAAACAGGAGTTTGCTAAATTATGTTTGGTGTACAATGTGGATGAAGAAGTGCTGTTGTCTTGGGTTCCTCGAGTATCATATTAAGATAACAAGTCTTTTTGAGCTTTTCTGAAGAATCACAGGCCTCTAGCTCTATTCAGATAGGATTATTTTTTACTAGAGTAGAAGAGTAGTGTAATATCACCTCAAGATGTCTGTAATTTTAATGGCCAACCCAGATAGCACACGTACGTCTGCAAGATGTCTGTTAAAGATGTCTTGATCTGGAAAGCATCTGCTGTGTGCAGACGTCTGTAAGATGTCAGTTTTGCATACATTCTACATCATAAACATCTTAAAGACATCTAATAGACGTCTATTTGACATCTGATAGGAAACGTCCAATAGTTGTATTGCAGATGAGCAAACTACGTCTTGCAGATGTAAATATAGACGTCAAATAGACGTCTCCGAGATGTACCTGTGCTATCAGGGAATTCACATTTGATGAGAAATCTCAGTAAAACTGGGGTAACTCGATTTATGTTGTGCCTTTACATCCATGTCTTGTGACACATACACAGGTCAAATTGAATGATATATAAATTAATTTAATTAAATTCTGATTGGATTCTGTCAGAAAAAAAGGCATCTACGGAAGGCTAAAAGAAATGTTGTGCCTTCAACCTTCTTTTTGATCTGAATTGTATGTGGTAAACACTCGAGGTGTCTACTTTTAAACAGAAACTGACCAAATCTTTTCTGTCAACACAGGATTGTTAGCTGAGGTATTTTCGTTGACCTTTTTACACAAGGTAGAAGTTGGCATAATATGTCCTGATATTGTCTGTAATGATCTCTGACACGGCACTTTTGTACGAGACAAACACCACAGAGAAGCTCTGGTAATAATTTCTGTACTCCATCTCTAAATGTAAAACCTGTCCTGTCTGAACAGGGCTTGTGTGTCCTGCACACATTCTTGGATGGACTCACCCTGCTGAAAAAACAGCATATGCTGGTTAGGTATGTTTTGGTGCTGGGATGCTGGTTTATGCTGGTCCTTTGCTGGTTTATGTTGGTCATGTTGCTGGTCAAGGACCAGCATAAACCAGCTAAAACCAGCATCCCAGCACCAAAACCTACCTAACCAGCATATGCTGTTTTTTTCACCTGAAAGTCTAGTCTGAGCTCTTTCAACTGAAAGAAACTTGCCCTGACTGAACTTAAAACATGTCACGGTCTTCGTTTTGTCTCAAGATGCACACCAGTAATGCTTTTTTCTAAGGTATATTCATAAAAATGTCTTAATTGAACTATTGCCTAATTCTGGTTTAGGCCAAGTCCTGTCTGTGAGACCCGGCCTTAAAGACTATCAGACGACCCTGCACAGTGAAAAAGGTGCTCAAGGCCACCCGGTGCAATGAAGCGGGTCTCATTCAAATGTTTAGTGTGTCACATGACTAATCACTGCAAACTAATCAGTGAGCCCATGTAATGAACCACTTTTTTTGTTTTCTTGGTAAGGAAACTACCATGAATGCAAAAATGATATTTATATATAACACACACTAGAAGTCCTTTGCACAATCTGACATGTGCTTAATATTGAACCGGAAACTGGCCAGAGGAGAACTGGCCCCAACTAAGCCTGGTTTCTCCCAAGATGTTTTTTCTCCATTCTCTCACGAATGGGGTTTTGGTTCCTTGCTGCTGTCGCCTCTGGCTAGCTTAGTTCGGGGCCCCTTATTTCTAGTGATTATCATCATTTTGATTACAGAGACCATCTCTGCATTTGATGAATAAATAGTTTAATCTGGTCATTATACATTACCCTCACTCTATTCTCCTATTCGATAATGTTCAGTGCTTTGCTACAATCTGTATTGTTAAAAGCGCTATATAAATAAAAGTGATTGATTGATTAATATATATTATTGACAGAAAACAACCAAGTATATAAATAATATAATTATATAAAAATATATCAATATAATAATAAAAAATAAAAAAGGTTAATAATTAAAATAGGATTGGTTTCATTTATGCATCAAAAATTATAATCTAGTATTTATTCTAAAAGATACTTTCAAAATAATTACTTTAAAGTATATTTAGCTGGTTATAGATTTTTTATTATTATTTTACTTAAAGAGTTCCACATTGTATTAATAATTTGAGTACTTCACTACTGATCCATTGTAGTGTGTTCATGAATGTGCATTTAACTACAGCAATAGCTGCCGTTTTAATATTGTTCACATTAATTGGACTGACGGTTTGTGACTTTAAACACTGGAGAACATGCTCGTGATAGTTTGCTCAGTTGAGTCCTGATTAGGCCTTAATTGATGGCCACGCCCACCCCTCCCCCACTCCCCCACTCCCACCCCTCCCCCACTCCCCGAACACCTGCACAGCGAGAGCCGCAGAAATGGAGCGATTGAAGAGGAGGATGGAGAGATTGCGTTTGCATCACGATAAATGCGCTGCTGCTGCTGCTGCTGCTGCTGAACGACAGGTAAGACTTCACCATATTTGTCATCGCAATTATTTTATTTTATTTTGTATTGGTCATGATTGTCGTGTGGCGCGGTGGTTGTTAGAGTAACTTTACAGGTAACATTTTACGATCTAAGGCCTAGTTCTTAACCCAGCGGGCACATTAATATTTGACGTCGAATATTAGTCATTAAGATGCTGTAACATCACTTTAAATTAATTTTGAAGGGCAATTTTTACCAGTAATAATTAAGTGAAAATCCCACACTGAGATTGGTTTAATGTATCTGTAGGTCAATATGTTTGTCGTTCGATTTTCACAAAATAAATATCAATTTTGTTTAGCCTCAGTTTGATTTGCAGGTCTGACCTGTTTTTAGACGTATTTTTTCCAATATCAGAGTTCGTGTAACTTGTGTGAGTGTTTGAGGGGGAGGGGGAGGGGCACGCGCTGGAAACAGTTTCAGTCAAGTAGAGAAGCGACAACTAATAACCAGGAGCTTTGACTTAGCTTTTCTCTCATATATATATATATATATATATATGCATTTCGTATTTTATTTATCTCATGGAAATAACTGAATGCTGAAACATTTGTCAAGTATTACTGTATAGCTTGTTAATTGTAACATGTTACTGGAATAATTTTTAATCTTCTCTATGATGTGCAGGTATTGGAAGGAAAGTCAGCACAGGTATGTGTCTTTACAAAATCTTTTAATAGTCTTCAGAAACTAAGTTTTCAAATTAAACGACACCATGTGATCGCATAATACAAATCAATTAAAGGATCTAGAATCATTATAAGAAAAGAATGAGAGAACCGTTAATTCCTAGAAGCAGTGTGATTATTTGTGATGACATCCTTCTGTAAAATCTGAATTATTAGGGTTAGATTATTACTCATGGCTGTTAGTCCAGCCACATTTACGTGGGCTACAGTAGAGAATATGAGACAGATCTTTAACACTTTACCATTTAACAGTAAGTTGTCGTTTGGTAACATTATTTCATGCATTAAAGTAAAGGTTGACACAAATGTAAATTCTGTCATTAATAACTCACCCGCATGTTGTTCCAAACCCAAGACCTTCAGTCATCATCTTTGAAACAGAAGTGAAGCTATTTCTGATGACGGCGATTAATTAAAGGGATACTTCACCCAAAAATGAAAATGTGATGTGTATCTGCTTACCCCCAGGGCATCCAAGATGTAGGTGACTTTGTTTCCTCAGAAAAACACACACACACACACAGACAAATCCAAATGACACCCTGCGGCTCGTGACGATACACTGATGTCCTAAGACACCAAACCATAGGTTTTTGTAAGAAACTGATCAATATTTATATCATGTTTTACCTTTGATTTTTTTTTTACCACAGCCATGTCCATCTGTCCTGAGCACGAGCTCATCATCCGGCTCTTTACATGTGAACGCGTTCTGGCGTAGAATATGCAAACACCGGAAGGGAAACCGGTGATAAAAAACAGTCTCAGATGAGTTTGCGCAAGCAAACGTAATCTTTTAGCTTTAAATCGGTTTAAGCAAGTAATTACCGCTTTGAATAGCCGCTATACCCACAACCTCTGTGCTCTGTGTAAACAATGAGTGTTGTACTCATGCGACGGATCGCTTCCGGTGTTTGCGTATTCTACGCCAGAGCGCTACACGAGTCACGAACCGGATGATGAGCTCGTGCTCAGGACAGATGGACATTGCTGTGTATCAAAGGTAAAACATGATATAAATATTGATCAGTTTCTTACAAAAACCTATGGTTTGGTGTCTTAGGACATCAGTGTATCGTCACGAGCCGCAGGGTGTCATTTGGATTTGTCTGTGTGTGTTTGTGTTTTTCTGAGGAAACAAAGTCACCTACATCTTGGATGCCCTGGGGGTAAGCAGATACACATCACATTTTCATTTTTGGGTGAAGTATCCCTTTAATTAATCGCCCTCATCAGAAATAGCTTCACTTCTGTTTCAAAGATGATGACTGAAGGTCTTGGGTTTGGAACAACATGCGGGTGAGTTATTAATGACAGAATTTACATTTTTGGGTGAACTAACCCTTTAACTTACATGAACTAACAATGAGCAATACATTTGCTGCACTAACCCTAACCCTATATATAACGGTAAACAACCTTATCTGCCCTAGAAACACAAATCTGCATGACTCTCACACTCGTCACTGTGCGTGGGGCAGCAGTTCTGCTTTTTAATGTAGTTTGGCCTAATATAGCCTATTTTATGTGCAACCATAGTTAACTGTAAAAAAAAAAAGTGCATTAACCGTTGCAAAATTTTATTTGAATAATACATAAGTAACTCTTGATGGTAATTTTAACTAAGATTGATAAATGCTGTAGAAGTGCTGTTAGTTGTTAGTTCATGTTAAGTAGTTAACTAATGTTAACAAATAAACCTTTTTGCTAAGTGTTACAGCTACTGTTGAACTTACTTAAATATCAGAAAGTCAAATAGCACATCTTCAAAATGTCTCTTTAATGATCTCATGATAATTATGCATTTTACTTGTAGTCTAATGATATTCATGAGGAGTCAGATCAAGAGGAATCAGAAGTCTCAGAGTTCCCTGAATCAGACATATCCAGCTGCTCTGGTTTAGATCCAGACTACAAACCTAAAAGTTCATCCAGTGGAGAAGATTTTTCAAGCCCTGACAAAGGAGCACCTAATCTGTCCAGCGAAAATGAAGATTTGAATGATGACAAACAGCAAGACGGCAAATGTACCATAAATAAAGAAAAGAACTCCCAAAGTTACATCAAAAGACACAACAAAAAACAACAGATAAACAAAAAAGACAAAGGCAAACCAGCTGTCACCGTAAAAACTTCAACAAAAAGGGAAGGCTTTAGGCGAGCATGGGACAAAAAACATTATTGTCTCTACTGCAGTAAAGCACAAACCAAGATCTCCAGACATTTGGAAAGAAAACATATGGATATTAAAGATGTGGGATATGCCTTTAGTTTTCCATTAGGTTCCAAAGAAAGAAAAGTTCTTTTGGAACAGTTGAGAAACAAAGGCGATTTCAGACACAATACAGATGTTTTAGAGAAAGGATCAGGACAAATAATAACTTGGAAACAGCCTTCAGTTGATGCTTCTATTAAGGATTACCTGCCATGTCCTTTCTGTTTTGGGATGTTCAGAAAGAAAGATCTATGGAGACATCAGTCGTCGTGCAGAACAAAACAGTCCTGTTTGAAAGATCAAGATGATAACCAAAAAAACACACGAAGAAGAGTGCAAAGTCGTGCTGCATGCCTGCTTCCAATCGCAGCATCCTCCGACGGGTGTCAGAAGATCATCAACACAATGAGACAAGATGATGTGTCGTTTCACATCAGAAATGATTCTTTAATTTGCAAGTATGGAGAATCGCTGTATGGAAAACATGGTCGTGTCAGGTCGAGGCACCAGTACATTGCACAAAGAATGAGGGAGCTTGGCCGATTCATGCTGGTTGCTAAAGAAATGGACAACACTGTCAGAGGTCTTGAAGATTTGTGTGCACCTGCAAGATTTCAGTTTGTTGTTAATGTTGCCAAGCGTCTTACCCAATTTAGTCCAGGCAAGAATGAGTATGGAAAACCTTCAACAGCAGTAAAAATTGGATTCTGTTTGAAAGGGGCTGTAGAGGTCCTGATTGGGCAGGCTCTTATGAATGAAGATGATCTTTCAGAGAAGAAAGCAAAAAAATTCTTTGAACTTCTGGAGAAAAACTGGAGGAACAGTGTTTCTATCGCCGCTCACCAAACCATTCAAGAAAAAAGATGGAATAAAGAAGATGACATCCCCCTCACCAAAAATGTGATTGTTCTGAGAGACCATCTCAGGATGGTAGAAGATGAAGCAAGAGCAAACCTGACACAGCAAATGAATTTACGAGCTTACAAGGCATTAAATGAGACCGTTCTAGCACAAGTTATTATTTTCAACAAGCGCCGTGAAGGCGAAGCATCTCGCTTAACTCTCGACACCTACAAGAAAGCGAGCACAAATGCCATTAATGAGGATATTTACAGTACTTTGTCACCGCTGGAAAAGGAGTTGAGCAAGATATTAACTCGCATAGAAATCAGGGGCAAAAGAGGAAAAAAAGTTCCCGTTTTCTTGACTGAGAGAATGAAGGAGTCAATTAATTTGTTGGTCCAAAGGAGAGAAGAAGCTGGCGTACCTGCTGAGAATCCTTATCTGTTTGCAAGACCTGATGCAATGACAAACATACGTGGATGTGACTGCCTGCGAAAATATGCAAAAGAAAGTAAAACTGAAAACCCTGAACTCCTAAGATCAACAAAATTAAGAAAACAGGTCGCCACACTCTGCCAACTCTTGGACCTTACTGAACAAGAGCTGGAGCAAGTTGCAAGGTTCATGGGTCATGACATCAGAGTTCACTGTGACTTTTACAGACAGACGGACAAAACATTCCAAATTGCCAAAATAAGTAAGCTTCTGTTTGCAATGGAGCAAGGTACTGAAACCCTAAGAGGGAAGAACCTTGACACACTCCGTCCTTCAGTAAACGGTATGTATGCACTATGTATGTTTATTGCTGGTGCACTGTTTACTTTTTGGGTGGGGCTATGCAATCTTCTTGACCGTAACACTGGTTTAACGTGTCATAGAAATGTACTTTCACATAGACCAAGGGCTGGTCACAGACAGAGCTTAGCATAAGTCAGGCCATAGTTCAATTAGGACATTTGAGTAATTTTTTATAAACATGCTTAGGAAAAACATCACTGCTGTGCATCTTAAGACAGAACAAAGGCTCTGGGATGTTTTAAGATTAGTCCGTGCAAGTTGCTTTCAGTTGAATCAGCTCAGATTTACATTTTAGTCTAGGACTAGGCTTAAATCTTGTCTGTGAAATCAGGGGAAAACGTGTAATTAATATATGTAGCTCACTTAATCAAAGTTACTTTTGTACTTCTGAGTTTTGGACCAAGATCAAGCACTAGTATTTGATTTTTAAAATCTTTTATAGGTGAAAGTCCTTCTGTCTCACAGAGACAAACAAAAAAAGGAAGGCCGAAGAGAGGAAAAGAAGCAAATGAAGGTATAATTTCAATTTTAAATTTAATACTTGTCCATATAAACAGTAAACTTGTCCAGCAAATGTGACATTAATTGGAAGCACCTTTTGTAAAAAGGTGGAAAAGTCTAACTAGTAAAATGTGTATACGTCACAGTAACTACTAACATGAGTAATCTTACTCCTATAAATGATCTCCTCCACTGCATCAGC
Organism: Leuciscus idus; assembly: GCA_021554675.1. Classification (NCBI taxonomy): domain Eukaryota; kingdom Metazoa; phylum Chordata; class Actinopteri; order Cypriniformes; family Leuciscidae; genus Leuciscus; species Leuciscus idus. The sequence goes on along the minus strand of CM038629.1, from coordinate 46,603,854 downwards.
CGCATCATGTTCTTCATGTCACTTTTTGTTTTTCAGACACATGTTCTGAGCTCTTCTCTCCTCAGAAAGCCCCGGAGAGATGCAGTGAGGATGAGGGTTCAGATACAGCAGGTGAGTTTAAGTTTCTCCAGTCTCTGTGTACAGTGCAGAACCACACTAGATTCTGAACACAATCTCATTTCCACTAGATTCTAAGCCACAACAGTAGTCTTAGTCTAAAATATAGGCACAAAGTCTGAGCTGTTTGAACTGAAAGAAACTTGCACTGACTGACCTTTTAAAATATGCCCGTGCCTTTGTTTGTCTCAAAAAGCACACCAGTAATGTTGCTACTGTTACCCAATCCTTACTAGTCTCAAACATCCTCAATGGTGACACGTCGACGTCACTTCCCTGGTTTGGGAAAAGCAGGTAAAAGTCCACCTACTACGTCTGTGTGCATGTCAACTTGTGATGTGGGCGGAGTCTCGTGACATCACCTTGATTAAAATATAAATAATTTTTTTTTTCCTGAAGTAATAACAACTTAGTTTCACAATGTTTTTTTGTGAAATTGTTTTATCAACAAAATATCATTGCATTCGTCGTTAGATGCATCGCTTTCTGACAGGAAGTTGACATGCACACAGACGTAGTAGGTGGACTTTTACCTGCTTTTCCCAAACAAGGGAAGTGACGTCGACGTGTCACCATTGAGGATGTTTGAGACTAGTAAGGATCGGGTAACAGTTGTTTTTAATACACTTTGTGGGTACATACCCTATTTACACTACTGTAGAAAATTGGTAAGATTACTTGCACATTGAGTGGTGCAATTTACCAGATCCATCACATGTACCATGTACGGCTGTAGCAAGCCATTCGACAAACTTAAAAATACTGAGATATTCACCTGAGCTAAATTACTAATGTTATCACTCCTGTTACTAATGTTACTTAAAGTGCCTTTCTAATTACTCTGTCTGACAAGTAATTTAGATACTCCATAAATAACTTAATTATTCAAACTGTTAATTACATCTTAAACTCCCTATAAACCTTAAAGCATACTTTTTTTTATTGTCTAACTCTTTATTCTTTCAAAATAAGAACAGGGAATAGTTAAGTAAAACAAAACAAAAAAACAACACTAAAACTTAAACATTTTAATAAAAAAATTAACTTCTTTGGTTAACAAAAAAACTTTTAAACTTTGAGTAATTCTAACATTCTAGCATTGAGCCTTTTAGAGTAATGAGTATCATTTAATTTCATATGCACTGATAAACTGTACATGTTTTTGTACAATAATTTACCTGCTCTTAAAAAAAAAATAATACAATTTTTGTGCTGTCATTCATGCACGCATGCTTTTTTTTTTATTAGCACAGTATATAAATAATATTCCAATGTTTTATATACTAATTTCTTATTGCCTAGCTCATTATAAGCATCAACATCTGATCTAAACATTTCTAGACGCTCACATTTTAGTTGTTCAGGGAAAGCTCAACTACTAAAATCTATACAAGTTTGTGAAAACAGGTTAACTAAAAACCTGTCATACAGCAATATCTTGACCTCTTCTTTTTGGTATTGCCGTTCAGGAAGACCCATTTCATGATGATAATTTCTATTTTCTTAATTATAAAGTGTAGTGCTGTTTTTAAACTTGTAGTCAATCTATAATGTATTTGTCTAAAATCATTGATTAAAAATAAGTTGGTTCATTCTGCACTTTTCTCCTGTTTTTAGAGGTCCAATGAGTCCTAATAGAATTTAGAAATTGTGTAAATAAATGTCATTAAAAATGTATCTTATCTAATCTTGATGTCAGGCAGTGTTAGGTTTGATATGATGTTTGAACGAGGCTCAGGCGTTATCTGAACCGCTTCATAAGACCAGTTCAAACGCGTCTTAAAATACTCCACCATTAATGCTCATAGAGACTGGAGAGAGTCTGAGGTTTATCTGTGTACTCTCACAATAAAAACTGAAATAGTGTGTTAGTAAATAAAGCAGCTAGCACTTTCTGCTGTCTCTCCTCTTCTTCTGTGAACGTATTTGTGCTGGAGAGAGCATTGTAAATATAAATCAAAACTAAACACTGTTTTATTTCATTTGTTAATCTGTTAATTGAGTAAAATATCTCATGCATTTTTGTGCATGAAGTCTGTTTACAGAAAGTCTGCTCTTTAAGGACTGTTAATCACTCAGTGCTTCAGTACTGAACATCCCACAATTCCTGAGCTTCACTGTTTGTCTGTTTCAGATCGAGAGCAGACCAAGAAGCTCTCCTCATCAAAGAGGAAAAGAGTGGCTGAGCTCTTCTCTCCTCAGAAAGCCCCAGAGAGATGCATTGAGGATGAGGGTTCAGATACAGCAGGTGAGTTGGTGTTTGTGATGAAGTCCAGGTAACCATAAACACTTTAGTGTTGTCAGCTTTCACTATCAGTTAGGGATGTCCCGATACCACTTTTTGCAGAACGAGTCTGATACCGATACTGTAATTTTTGGTACTCGCCGATACCGATACCGTAACCGATACCTGAATTTTCACTGCATTTGTAATTTTTAAATGTATTAGTAGATAAACCAAAAGATTATAAATCATATTAGTTGGCTTAATTTGTTCATCAAATATATATATTTCTTTCAGTTATTTTCATGCTTAATTAAGCCTGCTAAAATGCATTGTATGAGCTTCTGTAAGCCTACTGTCACTGTTCATTCTATTGCTCTATCATATTTCATCTTTCATTTAATAGCCACAGCACATATTTAGAGCTGCTTCAGCAGGGCTCAGTGCTGAGGACTGGGTCAGCGGTTCAAATGTTTGTCAAAACCAGTGAAATATCAATTATTTAATCCAATTTTGATACTACAACAAAAACTAGCAGCCTAATTAATGTGAATTTAAAACAAGTAAGCAGTCAGTAACAAAATAAAAACAAACAATCGAATTACAAATAGGACAAATATATACAATATAGAACAAAGAAAGGCTACAAATGAAATAAACAGTGTTTTTAGAGTTTTTCGGGTATCTAACAGTACAGAAATTTGAATAAAGTAATCAAATGTGAAAAAAGCATATTCATTACTGTATGAATTATATATAGATGGATATTTTCTAAAGTTGAAAAGGGTAGCCTATTTAGTCAAGAGCAGTGAGTATTTATTTCTCCTTTGTTTGATTAGCATTAAAACACAGAAGCAGGTTTATCAAACTGCTGCCCCTTTAAGACCGAACGCACAGACCGCACTTGAACATGCTACGTTCATTTGAGATATAACCGACTTTGTTTACTATAGGATACTCACCAAGACGGGCGTTATTACATTGTGTGTGAATTCGTCCGTACAAGCGCAAGACGTGAAAGACAATTTAATTCAGTATTCGCGCTGAGACGCTGGTTTGTGGGGCGCGCGCTTCGGATGTTTGCGTTCATGAAACTTCTTAACCTGCACACGTCCTGTAATAACGTAGGGAACCACTCGTTATACTTCAGTCAGGTAACAGTTCATGTTTTACTTTACTTAGGCTACATATACGATTTAGTTTTCATCCAAATAACATGTGCTGAGTGAACGATCAGCAATCAAGAGCATTCAACAGAAGTGCGCTCGCTCTCTCGCTCTCTCTCTGTCTCTCTCTCTCGTCAGTTAACGTTAATAATAAGCTAAAGCTACATGCCTCGTTTAATTTCGTTGCCATTGACATCCGACTGAACAAACTTTCCACTGATGTCTCGTCTGTTTAAACTAAGGCATGTGCTCGACCAGCTCGCGCGTCTATGCCTCAGTTCACCTCGACAAAGCACTCGCGGCGGCCAGTTTCGTTTCGCAAAATGGACGTGGTATCGGTGCGTGGTATCGGCGAATTTTTATGAGTACGAGTACGAGTATTTGAGGACAGTATCGGCCCGATCCCCGATGCCAGTATCGGTATCGGGCCATCCCTACTATCAGTGCTTCAGTACTGAACATCCCACAATCCCTGAGCTTCACTGTTTGCCTGTTTCAGATCGAGAGCAGACCAAGAAGCTCTCCTCATCAAAGAGGAAAAGAGTGGCTGAGCTCTTCTCTCCTCAGAAAGCCCCAGAGAGATGCATTGAGGATGAGGGTTCAGATACAGCAGGTGAGTTGGTGTTTGTGATGAAGTCCAGGTAACCATAAACACTTTAGTGTTGTCAGCTTTCACTATCAGTGCTTCAGTACTGAACATCCCACAATCCCTGAGCTTCACTGTTTGTCTGTTTCAGATCGAGAGCAGACCAAGAAGCTCTCCTCATCAAAGAGGAAAAGAGTGGGGAAAAGGGCTAAAGGGAAAGCTAAGGGTAAGTTTTTATTATATCTTTGCTCCTAACAATTTTGATAACTGATGGATCTAAAGATTATTAGAACATTTATTTGTCTTTACAGCACCCCTGCCCTCCACATTTAGTATGTCTTCCTTAACAGATACACCCAATTCAGGTCTTGCAGTCTCTACTAATGAGCTGATGAGTTAATGATTCGTAATGATGCATTGATTATAAAAGTGTTGACCACTTCCATAATGCTTAGGAAAAAAACAACGCCTTTTCATGGCAGGCTTTACATTTTACTTGGAGTTTAAAACTAGTAAAATAGGCCCACGGTTTGTGTATTTTCTTCAAAATAATCTTCAATTTAAATTTATTATTTTAATTGTATTTATATTACTAATAACATTTAGTTTAAACAAAAAACAAGACACTCCTAAAGTATCATGTTTAAAAAACAAACAAAAAACATTGAATAGGACTAGTCTAAAGCGTTTCTCAACTGGTGGGTCAGTTTCTGTTCAGTTTCTTACAAAAGCCTATGGTTTGGTGTCTTAGGACATCAGTGTATCGTCACAAGCCGCAGGGTGTCATTTTAAGTTTGGCATTTTTCAGTGTTTCCTCAACTATTTTTTTTATAGTTCAGCAATTTTAAGTTCAATTCTTGGGTGACTTTTTTCCCATAATTTTTATTTTTTTGCAAAAAAAGTCAAAAGCAAAAACTTCTTTACTTATTTATGACCATTTGTTCACTTCATATTTGTTAGTGTTTATGACTAATCCTGTTAATCTACATGCATTAATGCATTAATTATTTATTATTGTTATCATGTGGATTGCTGGCTTGTGGGGTGTGCATGCTATTTACAATCTCCCCAGGTCAGCAGAGTCCCAGAATGCCAGTGGGCGGGGCCTGTGGTGTGGTGATTTATAGCTATTGGTTGATGTCTTGCTCTAGAGGTGGTCACGTGCAGATATATTTGTCCATGTAACGTCATCAATCCCACAGTATCCAAACAAGCTGCGTTTGGCGCTTGATTGATTAAATGCTTTTGTTTGTAATGAGGAGGGCAACTTAAGCTATGAAACTTGCAGAATGTTTTAATGGTACAGAGACCTCTTAAGACTAGTTTGAGCCAGGTTTTTTTTTGTTAGTACTGATGCATACTTAACAAATGGAATGAATTGGAACAAATATTTTTGAGGATAAAATTAGGACAAAATACTTTCTCTGACTGTGGACAAGTAAAAGCAGGTTAAGAAAGCTACATTTTGGTCTGTTTTTATTGTTCTGCAATCTGTATTGTCTTTGTCATTTGTAGAGATATCCGGAATAACACTGAGGAAACCATGGAGTGAAGCAGAGAGAAGGGCGGTAAACAAACATCTAGCAAGGTTTGTGGCAGAACAAAGAGTTCCTGGAAAAGCAGACTGCATGAGGTGCCTAGAAGAAGAGAAGGTCCTGAAGGAACGATCTTGGAAAGATGTTAAGAACTTTGTTTACAACACAATTGCTGCGGTGAAACGGAGGTCTGCTTCACGAATCCTTATGTTTTAAAAACGTCTGTGTTCGCCTTCAGTGTTAATTTCTGTGTTAAATGAATAAAACCGAGCTGTTCACTCTGGTTCATCTGCTTCGTCAAATTACACGAATAAAACAGTCTAACAAACGTTTAAGTAGACTGTTTTTAAAATACTTTTTTTTGCATTTCTCTAGTAGCTTAATGGTGACCAACAGGACAATGCTTAATCAATCACTTTCATTTATATAGCGCTTTTAACAATACAGATTGTAGCAAAGCACTGAAAATGACCAAATAGAAGAATAGAGTGATGGTAATGTATAATGACCAGATTAAACTATTTATTCTATCTTAATGCAACATGAAAAAAAAAAGCTCTGAGTCATTACTGAACTCATGTTTGTTCAGTTAAATAATAACTTGGAGATGTTCATTCTAAAACAAATAAATAGATAAAAATAATGTACTAATTAATTAAAATATTCTAAAATAATTAAATCTGAAACGGACTCAATAGCGCCCCCCATGAAAATGTCCTCACTCAGGTGGTAAAAAACTGGGTCTTTTCCTTTGTTTTTTAAAGAATCTGAGGTGATAATGTGAATCACAGAGACATCTAGTGTTTAAATCTAGTCAACATTTACCTGTAGATGCAGCAGAAATGGTGGTCCTCAGTTTACAGGTTAATTTACCCGGACCTCACTATGACTGTCAAACAGGAATGTGTGTGTGTGTGTGTGTGTGTGTGACCTTTCATAGACGTCTCTTGTTTCCTTCAACTCTCCCTTCACACACACTTCAAGTGTGAATCCCGTGTGATTTGTGTCTGTAGACACACAGATGTAGTTTCCAGCTGAATCTGCTCCTCACACGCGTGTGTGTCTGATGTGTTCAGCGTTACACGTCCACACGGAATCTGTAGCAGCATCAGATTCGGCTCGTGTGAATCGTGTGAATCGGTCTGCAGATTCCGTCTGGACATGATGGTGATGTCGTGTGTGTGAGTGTCTGTGTGTGTCTGTTTCCTCAGAGCAAAGGAAGAATTACACCAAGAACAGCATCAACAGCCTGACGGACACGTCGCAGTATCATGTGGAGGTACGGCGTAATATCACTGAACATTACTGTCGTTTAAAGGGGTCCAATAATGTCCTTTTCACAAGATGTAATATAAGTCTCTGATGTCCGGAGTGTGTGTGTGAAGTTTTAGCTCAAAATACCCCACAGATATTTTTTATAGCATGTTAAAATTTCACTTTTTGAGGGTGAGCAAAAACGCACCGCTTGTGTGTGTGTCCCTTTAAATGCAAACAAGTGGATCATGTAGAAGCAACAGGACATTTCTGAATGGTTAGTTGATGAATTTATGTAGCTGATGTGGAGCTAACTATCTTCTAGCCATTGATTACAAAAACTTCCTGATCGATTGCTCCTGTCTGCCTCGCTGCCTGCTGTGAGTGTGTTTGCTTCGGTGCTGTAAGCTCCGTCTTAGCCTCGTATTTCCTTGTTTTGAACCATCATTTACTACAATTTCTAGTTGTTTATACTACTACTAAATACAGCTTACCCAACATCTCAGATTAACCTGACATCGCAAGCTTCCGTTACTACTAGCACAACACGCTAGTAATTCGCTAGCCTGTTAACGCGCCACCCGTGCGCTCAGCTATTTTTATTTATTTATTTTCTCTCGCGCCTTTGAGTTCATAAAAGCTCAGGTGAGTAAGAAACACTCAACAAACACGGTGAGTAATGGCTTGTCCTGTTATTATCATGCGTCGCGTCTGAACGCGTTGTTGTCTTTGGAGCTCTATCGATTTGATTTATAATTCTTGATTTTTCTCTTTAAACTCGCTTACAACGAACATTTTCTGCTTTTCCTCACTGAGAAGCACTACTGCTCAAACCTCATAGTTACAACGCGGACTGTTGAGCAGGAGACGCGTCTCAAGCCTATTAGTGATCCAACGCTGCATACTCTTAAAGGTTACGTCCGTGGATCACGGCTGAACGCGTCTTCTCCACACTCACTTACAAACAAATTTATTTTTATTTTTTTTTGCCTATCGTGCGTCTACTCTACACCCCTACCACTAAAAAACCTAAAAACCCTCATAGTTACAACGCGGACTGTTGAGCAGAGCGTCTCAAGCCTATTAGTGATCCAACGCTGGATACTCTTAAAGGTACGTCCGTGGATCACGGCTGAACGCGTCTTCTCCACACTCACTTACAAACAAACATTTTTTTTTTTTTCGCCTATCGTGCGTCTACTCTACACCCCTACGACTAAAAAAAAAATAAAAAAAAAAATAAAAAAAATAAAAATAAACGGATTATATCCAAGACTTCAGTCATAAATTAGTATTAATATTGATAGCATCACTGGTAGCTTCGTTGCTAACTCACTGTTCATCTGTTAAAATGGCGAATATATCAGATGCAAGTAGTCTACCTTTTGGTGCAGGTGAGGACACATTTGAGCTGCACGCACTGCAGTCTGAGCTGGAAGCTGTTGAGAAACAGATCCACGACCTTTTATTGAGACAGGCCGAGCTGAGAGACCGGTGTTTGGCTCTTGAAACATCACGCGCCGATGCACACAAATCAGTGTTTAACGTTACTAACCCGCTGACTCCGACCGCGTCTACTCCGTGCGTTCCTCAGCATCGGTCGCAATCAGCCATGGTCTCGTTCACTCCGGCTCCAACACGCCACCACGAAGCCTGGGTGGTTCCGCAGCGGAAGACGCGAGTCAGGTTTAGACCAAGACTTTCTCCGACCCTCCCGGTTTTCGAGTTATCCACACAAAACCGCTTCTCCCCTCTTCGCGAAACAGAACGCGATGCTGTGATCATCGGCGATTCCATCGTTCGGCACGTACACGCTACGTTAGGTAAAAGTATTGTGCACAGTCACTGCTTTCCTGGTGCTCGTGTTTCTGAAATCGCTGCTCGCGTTCCCGAGATCCTGAACGGTGACGAGCGCGTCGGAACTGTGGTCCTGCACGCAGGAGTGAACGACATCAGGCTGCGCCAGACGCACATCGCCTGAAACAACGATCATTGTGTCAGGACCGCTTCCCACGTACCGATTAGGGCATGAAAAGTTCAGCAGATTATTTGCGCTAAATGAATGGTTAATGTCATGGTGCAATGAGCAGAAACTGCTCTTTGTAAATAATTGGAATCTGTTTTGGGAGCGTCCTAGGCTTTTCCGTGCTGATGGCTTACACCCAAGCAGATTCGGAGCGGATCTTCTGTCAGATAACATCTCCAAAATGTTAAATACCCTTTGACTAGTAACCAAAAGTCCAAATCATAGTCTCTGCTGCACCAATTTAACTGATATAAATACTAGTGTAGAACATTGCATAGAAACCGTGTCTATTCCTCGTTTAGTGAGATCAAATAATAAATCTACTGCAGGATCTAGGAAAAATCTAATTGTTATTAAAACAGAAAATGTTGCTATTAGTAAACAAAAACTATTTCTAAAGCTAGGTCTTCTAAACATTAGATCACTCACACCTAAGGCAGTTATTGTAAATGAAATAGTCACAGATAATAGCTTCGATGTACTTTGCCTTACTGAAACCTGGCTTAAACCAAATGATTATTTCGGTATTAATGAGTCTACTCCTCCTGGATACTGTTATAAGCATGAGCCCCGTCTGATTGGTCGTGGCGGAGGTGTTGCAACCATTTATAGAGATATTCTAAATGTTACTCAGAAAACGGGCTATAAGTTTATTTCATTTGAAGTACTTGTACTAAATGTTACGCTCTTAGATGTTAGAAAAACATCCCTATTATCTCTAGCCTTGGCTACCGTATATAGACCGCCTGGGCCTTACGCTGATTTCCTAAAAGAGTTTGCAGATTTTCTCTCAGACCTATTAGTCAATGTCGATAAAGCATTAATTGTTGGAGATTTTAACATACACGTAGATAATCCAAATGATGCGTTAGGAGCTGCGTTTACAGATTTATTAAATTCATTTGGGGTCAAGCAAAACGTCACCGGACCAACACATCGTCTTAATCATACACTCGATTTAATTATATCACATGGAACCGATCCAACCGATATAGATATCATTCCACAAAGTGATGAAGTCACTGATCACTACATGGTAACTTGCATATTACGTACTGCTGTAATATGTCATGCGGCGTCGCGTTATCAACCAGGCAGAACAATCCTCCCATCCACCATAGATAATTTCTCAAATTGCTTATCTAATCTGTCTCAGCTGCTGCCTGAACCCAAACAAACAGATGAACTAGAAGAACTAACTAGCACTATGAGCACCATTCTCTCTAGAACATTGGATGTGGTTGCACCTATTAAATTAAAAAAGGTCAGAGAGAAAAATAAAGCACCATGGTACAACAATACTACGCATGTTTTAAAGAGAGAAACCCGTATTTTAGAGCGTAAATGGAAACAAACTAATTTAGAGGTCTTTAGAATCGCGTGGAAAGACAGTGTGTCACGTTATAAAAAGGCCCTAAAAGCGGCCAGGGCTGAGCACCTCCGCAAACTAATAGAAAACAACCAAAACAATCCAAGGTTTTTATTTAACACCGTGGCTAGACTAACAAATAAACAGACGTCACCCGAACAAAATATCCCGTTACAGTTCAGTAGTAATGATTTCATGAACTTCTTCACTGAGAAAATAGAAAGCATCAGAACCACAATTGTAAACGTTCAATCTTCAATTGCGCCTTATAATTCAGCTTCAATTATCACCCTGCAAGAACAATTACAGTGCTTTACAACTATAGAACAAAAAGAGTTAAATAAACTTATCACTTCATCTAAAACAACAACATGTTTATTAGATCCTATACCAACTAAACTACTGAAAGAAGTGTTACCTGTAGTGGAAGAGCCTCTCCTCAATATTATTAACTCGTCTTTATCTTTAGGTCATGTTCCAAGAACATTTAAACTGGCAGTTATAAAACCTCTCATTAAGAAACCACAATTAGATCATAATAATCTAGCAAATTATAGACCCATTTCAAATCTTCCATTTATGTCTAAAATATTAGAAAAAGTGGTGTCCGCTCAACTGGGCTCTTTCTTGCAACAAAATGATATCTATGAAAAGTTTCAGTCTGGATTCAGACCGCATCATAGCACTGAAACTGCGCTCGTTAAAATCACAAATGATTTACTTTTAGCTTCTGACCAAGGCTGTATCTCAATACTAGTTTTACTTGATCTTAGTGCTGCGTTCGATACTATAGATCACACAATACTCTTAGATCGACTACAAAATTATACTGGTGTTCAAGGACAAGCATTAAGCTGGTTCAAATCATACCTATCTGACCGCTACCATTTTGTCTATTTAAATGGAGAAAAATCGATCATAACTCCAGTAAACTATGGAGTGCCGCAGGGATCTGTATTAGGCCCTCTGTTATTTTCCATATATATGATGCCACTTGGAAATATTATAAGGAAACATGGAATTAGTTTCCATTGTTATGCTGATGACACTCAAATATATATTTTATCACGGCCGGATGAAAACGCTAAATTTTCCAAATTGACAGAGTGTGTTAAAGATATAAAAGATTGGATGACGCGTAATTTTCTTTTATTAAATCCAGACAAGACAGAGGTAATACTTATCGGTTCAAAAAACCGCCCACAAAACCTCGCACAATACAACTTTAACATCATAGGATGTCCTGTTACTTTATCCTCTACAGTAAAAGACCTGGGTGTTATACTCGATTGCAACCTGTCTTTTGAAAATCATATTTCATATGTTACAAAAACAGCCTTTTTCCACCTTAGAAACATTGCTAAGCTACGTAATATGCTATCAGTTTCTGATGCAGAAAAGTTAGTTCATGCATTCATGACCTCGAGACTGGATTACTGTAATGCTTTATTAGCTGGTTGTCCTGCATCCTCAATAAACAAGCTACAGTTAGTCCAAAATGCCGCCGCTAGAGTTCTTACGAGATCAAGAAAATATGATCATATAACACCGATTTTATCATCACTGCATTGGTTACCTATAAAGCTCCGTATTAATTATAAGATATTGCTACTGACTTATAAAGCCCTAAACGACTTAGCTCCAGTCTATTTAACGGATCTTCTATCACCCTATAATCCATCGCGCTCTTTAAGATCACTAAATTCAAGGCTTTTGGTCATACCTAGGATATCCAGAACCACCAAAGGAGGGAGAGCATTTTCACATTTGGCTCCAAAACTCTGGAATAGTCTTCCTGATACTGTTCGTTGCTCAGACTCGCTCTCCCAGTTTAAAACTAGATTAAAGTCGCATCTCTTCAGCCAGGCATTCATATAATCCTACAGTTCAAACTACAATCCGGCCTCTAGCTCATAAATGCCAGAGGAGAACTGGCCCCCGACTGAGCCTGGGTTCTCCCAAGGTTTTTTTTCTCCATTAGGTCACCTGATGGAGTTTTAGGACACCATTAGGTCACTTGATGGAGTTTTTCGGTTCCTTGCCACTGTTGCCTTTGGCTTGCTCAGTTGGGGATATTTTGGGGATATTTAATTTAATTTTATCAATCAATAAATTCCTCTTGAAACAAACTTTGTTGTATTATTTTAATTTAATACTGTGAAGCTGCTTTGATACAATCTGTATTGTGAAAAGCGCTATACAAATAAACTTGACTTGACTTGACTTGATTAGCATATTCTGTCATGATAATCTATAAATCGTGTTCCCGGGGGCGGGGTTTATGTAAATGTTTGGGTTAGTGATGTCATCAACCCGTGAAGAAGATCATTGTAGTTCCTACCAGCCGTTTGTTGTAGTTCTTAAAAAGCGATTTCTGTAAAAGTAAATCTCTCCCTTTGTTTTGAACTTTGGGCACTGTAACTTTGCAGATGTTGTTTATGATCAATCAGCAACATTACACACTAACTAAAGTTAGAAAAGTGAAATCGTGATCAACCACCCCTTTAAAGTCCCCATGAAATCAACATTGACGATTCTTGAATTTAACTCGTCTCTGATGATGAGGGCGGGGCAACCTGTCACTCACATGAAATCAACTAACAGCAAACCACAACCATCCAATCAATTCCCGACAGTCAAAATCAAGCCCCGCCCACATTCGTTCTTGTTCCTGAAGCGTTTCGCTCGATATACGGCACAATAGAGGAGAAAAGACCAGCACAACTTCAATCAAAATGTCTAACCCCGTTAGAGACGCTGCGTGTGTGTTTTCCTCCCGCAGCATCTCACCACGTTTGTGATGGACCGTAAAGAGGCCGTTCTGACCATCGAGGATGGCGTGCGGAAGCTGCGTCTGCTGGACGCTAAAGGGAAGGTGTGGACGCAGGACATGATCCTGCAGGTGGACGCCAAATCCATCAGTCTCATCGACAACGACAGCAAGGTACAGGAACACCCGTCCAGGGGTGTGTTTCCCGCACACGCCGTAACTCGTGCTTCACTGCTGTAGTACGATGCATCGCTAGAGAAATCAACTAGCTCGTCTCGACTGTTTCCCGAAACCAAATTGTCGCAAAGTGGTCATTCAACCACGTTGGTTAATGATGTCACTCAGGTGTTTGAGTAATAACTACTGTTAATGAATCTGTTTGAGATGGAATTAACGCTAGATGTTTTGATATAAATTACAGATATAGCATCTGAGGACTATTTCTAATTTTTCTCAGTTATTTTGCTTTATTACCAGATTCAATCATAGGCTCGTTCTTACGCACTAGAGCTCGTTCACACATGCGCACTCTTCAGTAGCGGTGCTTTAAATCTCTTGACAAACCAAAAGGTGTAAATGACATTAGTATGTTTTCTAAATAAAAGACACAGATTGGGTTGTACTGAATGTTATTATCTTATTTTACTCAAGATAAGGATTTATTGAGTCCATATGTCATGCAAACTAGAAACTCTGCTTCTAACCACAGGTCGAGATCTGTCGCTGCGATGCTGTTTGCGAATGTTTGTTGGAACGATGGTTTCGGGAAACACAGACTTGTTGAACTGCTGATAACAACAGAACTTGCGACCATAGTTGGCTAACGATGCTTTTGGGAAACACACCCCAGAGCTCTGAGTGCCACACGCATGTGGACTGATCACGCATATGTGTGTGTGTGTGTTACAGAACGAGCTGGAGAACTTCCCCCTGGGCTCAGTCCAGCACTGCCAGGCCGTGATCAACGCCTGCGGGTACGACTCTATCCTGGCGCTGGTGTGTAAGGAATCCGGTCAGGGAAAAGCAGACCTGCACCTGTTCCAGTGCGACGACATCAAGGTCAGCGTTCGTTTGTGAGTGCAGCTGTCAAGCATTCCTGTCGACTCTTCATCACTAGCGTGTGTGTGCTTTGACTCCCTCAGGCCAACTTAATCCACGTGGACATCGAAAGCGCCGTCAGCGATCACAAGAGCGGGAAAGTGAAGAAGAGGCCGGAGGCGCTGAAGTAAGATGATGAAGATGATGATGATGATTATGATGGCTGTTGCCACAGTAACGCAGCATCCGTATCTCTGTGTGTGTCAGAATGATCCTGAAGAGTGACGGGACCATCCCCCCGCCCCCGGGAGGCCCCGCCCCCCTGCCTCCAGGAGCTGTCAATCAAGGAGACGGCAAGAGCCGAGTGGCCAGTTGGACTGCCTGGACCAGTGAGCAGCAGGACTGTGAGTGGATCAGGAAACACGAAGTGTGTCTGTCGTTCCCATTCCAGAGCGTGTCTCACTCTGTGTGTGTGTGTGTCGTCAGGTGATCCGCAGAGACTTTACACAGAGCTGGACGGGTCTGCTGAGATGAGTGCAGCGCAGGTGGACAGAGATGTGGTGAGTGACTTCACTGGTCATACATCTGTCTGTGTGTGTGTGTGTGTGTGTGTGTGTGGTGCAGATGGTTAAACACTGATGTGTGTTACAGCAAATCCTCAACCACGTTCTGGATGACATCGAACACTTCGTCACCAAACTGCAGAAAGCTGCCGAGGCCTTTAGTGAGCTCTCCAAACGCAAGAAAACCAAGAAGAGCAAGAAGAAAGGACCTGGAGGTGAGCGTTTCATCATCACATGAAAACCAGATCCTCCTCTTCGTCACGAGGGTTTAACGAGTGTGTCACGAGTGTGTCACGAGTGTGTCACGAGTGTGTAATGAGACTGTAACAAGTGTGTCACGAGTGTGTTACGAGTGTGTCACGAGTGTGTAAGAAAACTGTAACGAGACTGTAACGAGTGTGTCACGAGACTGTAACGAGTGTGTCACGAGACTGTAACGAGTGTGTCACGAGACTGTAACGAGTGTGTAACGAGACTGTAACGAGTGTGTCACGAGTGTGTTACGAGTGTGTCACGAGTGTGTAACGAGTGTGTAAGAAAACTGTAACGAGACTGTAACGAGTGTGTCACGAGACTGTAACGAGTGTGTCACAAGCGTGTAACGAGTGTGTAATGAGACTAACAAGTGTGTCACGAGTGTGTTACGAGTGTGTCACGAGTGTGCAACGAGTGTGTAAGAAAACTGTCACGAGACTGTCACGAGTGTGTAACGAGACTGTAACGAGTGTGTCACGAGACTGTAACGAGTGTGTCACGAGATTGTAACGAGTGTGTCACAAGCGTGTAACGAGACTGTCACGAGTGTGTAACGAGACAGTCACGGGTGAGTAACGAGTTAATCGCGAGGGTGTCAAGAGGGTGTAACGAGTGTGTCACAAGTGTGTCATAAGTTTGTCACGAGTATATAACGGGTGAGTAACGAGTGTGTCACAAGTGTGTAACAAGTTTGTCATGAGTTTGTCACGAGTATATAACGAGTGTGTCACGAGTATATAACGAGTGTGTCACGAGTGTGTAACGAGTGTGTAACGAGTGTGTCACGAGTGTGTAACGAGTGTGTAACGAGTGTATAACGAGTGTGTTTGCTGTGTGTCTTTGATCAGAGGGAGTTTTGACGCTGAGAGCTAAACCTCCGTCTCAGGACGAGTTTGTCGACTGTTTCCAGAAGTTCAAACATGCCTTCAACCTGCTGGTGAGTGACGTTAACCAGGTGTAAATCAGGGATAAAATTAATATACTTACTAATGTTGAGCTGGAGAATCTCATTAATATTCTGTGTGATTGTTTGTCGTTGCAGGGGAAGTTGAAGAACCACATTCAGAACCCCACCGCTGTGGATCTGGTTCACTTCCTGTTCAATCCGCTCAGACTGGTACGTGTTCTGATGGTGTGTGTGTGTGTGTACAGTAGTGTTGTCAAAAGTACTGACTTCGGTACCAAGTTGATACAGAAATAAAGAAAATGTGAATCTTTGAGCGCTGTTGAGCAGAATCGTAAACACCTCTGATTGGCCGTTGTGTTCACAAGCTCATTAAATATGTCTGTGATTGGATACAATGATCTGCGCTTCAAAAACATGTGGTAAATATACATTAATGAGGCTCTTCAGCGAGTGCTTGCACAGATACACACAGGAGCGTTTCAAAACACTCAAAACACTTTCAAACGCTCCCGTGCGCTGATCATTGTAGCCAATCACAGACATATCCGATGAGCTCGTGAACACAACAGCCAATCAGAGGTGTTGATGATTCCGCTCAACAGCGCTCAAAGATTACACCAGACACCAGACACAATCAATCAAAACTAACTTTATCTGGACAATAACTTTATTCTAGATCTTCTGTAAAGCCTAAACTATCTCTGTTACTGTAATCTCCTATTATCACTGTAAAGCTGCTGTGAAACAGTCTATATTGTTAAAGCGCTGTATAAATGAAGGTGACGTGACTTGACTCAGGTGATCCAGACGTCTGGAGGGGTCGATCTGGCCAAAAGCGTCATCGTTCCCCTCCTCACCAGAGAAGCCATCGAGTTCCTGCACGCGTCGGGTTCTGTGGACGAGAGACACCTGTGGGTCACGCTGGGAGACGGCTGGACCAAGTGCAGGTACTGATGCTCTTACTCTCACACGGGCCTGAAGAACGTTATTTTGTTCAGTCTGCTAGGTTAAATCGTACTCGCTTTTTCATTAGACAACCAATCGTTTCTTCATTGAGGCTTTTTGAGAATTACTCTTGCTTAGAGTCTTGCTTCCCCTGCAACAACCGATCATAGTTTCACTAATACTTTTTGAGAATCGCTTATTCTCGCTTAGACCAATATTTTAATCTCTTAAAAGAACAAAATCGGTTACAAAAAACTTACTATCTTTAAATCAACATTTAACATGTTCTTAATAGAACAAACCGACTGATATATAATAGAATAAAACGACCGATATTTGATAGAATAAAACTGACCGATATTTAAATCTCTTAAAAGAACAAACCGACCGATATTTAATAGAATAAAACGACCGATATTTAATAGAATAAAACTGACCGATATTTAAATCTCTTAATAGAACAAAATGACCGATATTTAATAGAATAAAACGACCGTTATTTAATAGAATAAAACGACCGTTATTTAATAGAATAAAACTGACCTATATTTAATAGAATAAAACTGACCGATATTTGATAGAATAAAACTGACCGATATTTAGTAGAATAAAACTGACCGATATTTAATAGAATAAAACTGACCGATATTTAATAGAATTAAACTGACCGATATTTAAATCTCTTAAAAGAACAAACCGACCGAAATTCTATATTTGATAGAATAAAACTGACCGATATTTGATAGAATAAAACTGACCGATATTTGATAGAATAAAACTGACCGATATTTAAATCTCTTAAAAGAACAAACCGACCGATATTTAATAGAATAAAACGACCGATATTTAATAGAATAAAACTGACCGATATTTAAATCTCTTAATAGAACAAAATGACCGATATTTAATAGAATAAAACGACCGTTATTTAATAGAATAAAACGACCGTTATTTAATAGAATAAAACTGACCTATATTTAATAGAATAAAACTGACCGATATTTGATAGAATAAAACTGACCGATATTTAGTAGAATAAAACTGACCGATATTTAATAGAATAAAACTGACCGATATTTAATAGAATTAAACTGACCGATATTTAAATCTCTTAAAAGAACAAACCGACCGAAATTCTATATTTGATAGAATAAAACTGACCGATATTTGATAGAATAAAACTGACCGATATTTGATAGAATAAAACTGACCGATATTAAAATCTCTTAAAAGAACAAAATCGGTAAATACAAAACTCACTATCTTTAAATCAACATTTAACATGTTCTTAATACAACAAAACCGACCAATATTTAATAGAATAAAATTTACCGATATTTATTTTTCTCAATAGAATAAAACAATCGATATTTAAATCTCTTAATAGAACAAAACGACGGAGGATTAATCATATCATTGTTATACAGTATATCACATCATCCGACTCTAAACCTTGACCGTATGACTTTCTGTAATGCTGCTCTGAAACGACTGTGAAAGCACCAGATAAACGTGACTCTTGTCTTGTGTTGAGGTTGGAGTGGCCGAAGGATCACCCGTTCCCTCGGCACACGTTGTGTTTCCGTGATGGCTGGGAGCCGCCGGTGCTAGTGTCGCGCGAGCAGGACGTAGCTCAGCTAGCAGAGACGCTCAGCGCCGCTCAGACCGACATCCACAGACCGGGAGACGGATCGCCGAGAGACGTGAGATGCTCTTCCTCCTCTAAAGCCGCGTTTCCACCCAAATTACCCGGAACAATTTCTCCCAGGAACTGCGGTGGAAACGCGGTTTAAACCTCACAGTGGGACGTATTCTTGATGTGTTGAAGTGAAAGTGTGTTTTGTCCCGCCAGCATCTGATGCTCCAGGACTTCTCCAGCACAGACGGGTACAGTAACTCTCCTCTCAAGCGTTTGCAGGAGCTGGAGCCAGACATGGCCGTGGCTTTTAAACAGGCGCTCAGCCGACACGTAGATAGGTAACACACATCTGAGTAGGAGAACCGAACCGCACGCCCTGGAGAACCGGCTCACCGCGAGCGCTTCTGCTCTGGGTCTCTGGGCTTCTCTAAAACTCTCAGTCTGATGACCCGAGGAAAGACTCTCTTCTCTTCTCTGAGACGCTCCTCCACGGCGGCCGCGGTCTACAACACTCATCAGTAGATTCAGCATTTACAGTGTTTAGGATGTGTTCTTCCTTAGTGTTTCTATTTCTGAAAATATATAAATATTCTTAAATCAAGATACATGTACAGGAGAGGCAAAACTACTGATATTAAGATATTAAGTCTTGTTTTCTGAAGAATGTATTGAGTTTGTTCATAGTCGGCATGAAAGGGAAGTTGTGCTGGTCTCTTCTCCTCTATTGTGTCGTATATCCGAGAGAAACGCTTCAGGAACAAGAACACATGTGGGCGGGGCTTGATTGTGTCCGTGTGGAATTGATTGGATGGTTGTGGTTTGCTATTGGCTGATCTCATGTGAGTGACAGGTTATAGCCCCACATCATCAGAGAAGAGAAGAGATGCTGCAAGAGGAACTGATTCTGATCAAAGATTATTTTTGGCAAAAAATTTTTTCTTGTTTAAGCAAAAAAACTTTCAGAAAACAAGACTTCATATCTTTAAATCAACATTTAAATCTCTTAATGAAATCAAACAACCGATATTTATTTAAATCTCTTAATTCAAAGGGAGAACAATATTACTCTTCTGACCCCATTGGCAGATATTTAATCTTGTTTTAAACAAAAACTTCCTTTATTTTGATTAAAAATCTTTTACAAAACATGACTTAATATCGTCAGTGATTGTTCTTCTCCAGTAACTGTGTCCTGATTGAAGAGTGTGTAGATATCAGTGCTGGAAGCGAGCAGAAGCGATCATGTTCACTGGTGTCTCCCTCCAGGAACCCGGAGCCGCACAGCCGGACGCCGCTGAGGAACTTTGCCAAATCTAAATATGACTTTGTGGCCAGAAACAACACTGAACTTTCTGTGGTGAAAGACGAGGTGGTGGAGGTACGGTCATGTGACGTGTTGGTCTGATTCACACACACACACACACATGAGGTGGTGGAGGTATGGTCATGTGATGCTGTGACGTCAGCAAGCCGTGCGCGTGTACGGTGTTGTGACGTGTTGTTCTGATTCACACACACACACACACACATACACATGTGACGTCAGCGAGCCGTGCGCGTGTGCGGTGTTGTGACGTGTTGTTCTGATTGGTCGTCAGGTGCTGGACGACAGGAAGCAGTGGTGGAAGGTGCGTAACGGCGCGGGCGCTTCAGGATACGTGCCGAACAACATCTTAGAGCTCAGCCGGGCGGTGGACCTGACGGGCCGGGGCGAGCCCATCTACAGCCACACCATACAGGTGACCTCATCACCTCTGACCTTTAACCTTCACCCCCTCATTTTGCTTCATCACACAATCATTGTTTGTGTTCATCTTTTCTTCTTGAAGCTAATGATGCCAAAAAAGGAATTTGAGTTGTTTAAGGTAAACGACTGTGTGTGTGTGTGTGTGTGTGTGTGTGTGTGTGTGTGTGTGTGTGTTCAGTTTGTTTTGGTTTCCTGCATTAGTTTAGTTAGTTAATCTCCCCGTGTGTGTGTTTGTACCATAGACTGTATAAAACAATGGTCGTAGTGTGCGTGATGTCACCTGTAGGTTTACGAAGAGCGTTTTTGAAGCCAGAAGTGGGTGGAGCCGGCCGTCGCCATCTTGGTAGTGCGTCACCGCGCGTGATTTTATGGTGTTGTGATCAACCGTAAAAGTGCAGCGAGGCGGATTAGCTGAGGTGACGTGACGCTAACGCTAGCAGACAAACGGCTAGCAGAGACATCAGCGGCAATCCACCTGTCACTCAAGTGGCCACGCCCTTAATTATGCACAACTTTAAGACTTAATATAATTTAAACGGATGAGTTATAAAAACATTCACCCGCCTCACAGTCGTCATGAAGAGCAACATCAGCTTTATAGACCAAAACCACTTTTTGCGTTAGACTGTAAACATGTGTTATTCTGCTGTAAAGTTGAGCGTTTTAACATGCGAGTCTATGGGACTGAGTCTCTTCTGCAGCCGGTCTCTAGTGGCCAGTGGATGAATCGATGAATTTTCTTATTAGTGCCCAATTATGCTTTTACAAACATTCCCGTTCATGCAGTGTGTAATAGAGCTGATGTGAATGTAAAAGCTCTGAAAAGTTACTCAACAAATAGAGTTATTGTCTCCTAAAGAAAGAAGAAACTGCTGAAACGAGCCAGTAATTCCAGTCTCACATGTAACTAATTTGCATAATCCCCGCCTCTGGTCCTCATTGGCTCAGCAGCGTCTCTAAGCTCCGCCCTCAAACACTAGTGTATCGTGTGGAAAAGACGCTGTTTTCTGGGATTGATTCGGTAAAACCCACGCCATCGTCACTGTTCGTATCACTGAGATCAAGAGCTGAGATTCAGATATGATAATGAGCGTTTGCTTTCTGACCAATCACAGCAGAGCAGCTCTCAGAGAGGCGGAGCTTAGAGAGACTGAATCTCCGAACGAAGCGTTTCAGACACTGAGAGAAAAGAGCTGATGCTGCAGTGGAGATTATGAGGACATTACAGTGTTTTACCTTGGATGAATGTGTATCTGTTGTAGGAGACGCCGAAACAACATCAGGAGCCTTTAAAATAGCAGAATAGAGCACTTTAAACGTTTAAAACTGCAAAAAGTATTTATAACGAGCTGCATAGAGAAGTCTATGGAATGACCTCATCCAGATAAGTATGTGTGAGTGTGTGTGTGTGTGTGTCTGTGTGTGTGTGTGTGTCTGTCTGTGTGTGTGTGTGTGTGTGTGTGTGTGTGTGTGTGTGTGTGTGTGTGCGTGTGCGTGTGTGAGTTCAGTTTGTTTTGATTTCTTGCATTAGTTTATCTCTGTGTGTGTGTGTGTGTGTGTGTATGTGTGCGTGTGCTTTATTTGCTGTGTGTGTGTGTTTTTGTGTTGAATTTCATTTTCATGTCACTCTTCATCTTTCTCTCAAGCAATTACTGGGCGAGTTGAACGAGGTAACTGGATTATTTTGTCCCACAGTCATTGAAACACTCATAATAAATTATGTTTTTCATAGAGATTGTGGTCTTCAGGATGTGTGTATCACACACACAGTGTATATTATCTGTCTGTGCAGATGCTCAACATTATTAGATCAGTATTACTCATGAACTACTGCTGATCTGTGTTAAAGACCTCATGAAATCAGATCTGTGACTTTGATGTTTTTTTGAGCGAGTCGTCTGCTTTATGTCTACAGTACAGATCGTTTCAAAGCAGCGTCACAGTAATAACGATATCAGCGGCATATGCAGGTTATTTTGATCAGTCAAATGCAGAATGAAAGTTGATTTCCTGTCTGAACAGGAAGTGCATCATCAGGTGTCTGGTTTCATGGGCTCTTGATGGTGTGACTGTTGTCTGAGTGTGTTTGTGTGTCTCTCGTACAGAAGCAGAGATCAGACTATGTGCCGAAGCCGCTGGTGACTGAAGCCCCGCCCACACCGACGCCCCCTCCTCTGCCTCCCGCCCCTCTGCCCCCCGCAGCCACGCCCCCTCCACTGGCCCCACCCACTGACAGCGGAGGACACGCCCCCAACGCCAGCGAGAGCGACAGCGTGACGATGAGAGACCATCAGAGAGAGAGACCCGCGCCGGCCAACCGTACACACACACTCTCTCACACTCACGCACACACACACACACACTCACACATTTACACACACACTCATACACACACTCTCACACACTCACACACACTCACTCACTCTCCTCATGGTTGTGTTCCTCAGGGCGTAAGTCGAACATGGAGGAGGTTCAGGACGAGTTGATGCACAGACTGACTCTGGGTCGAAGCGCTCAGAAGAAACTCTCGGCTCCGTCTCGATCCTCAAGTCTCCCGGCGCTCAACATCACGTACGACTCCACGCCGGAGGAGGTGACGGCCTGGCTACAGCTCAAGGGTTTCAGCGCTGTGTGAGTGAACACTCACACACACACACACACACACACACACACTCTCACTCACACACACATACGTCGGAGGAGGTGACGGCTGTAGCACCTCACTGCAGTACACGAGATCCAGGAGCGGAGTTGGATCCAGATCTAAGGGGTGGAGATTGGTAGGTTTAGGTATATGTAAGGTGGGAGGAGTTGGATGTGGATCCAACTCCTCCTCCTGGATTTCGTGTTCTGCAGTAAGGACCATCTCGGTGACGGCCTGGCTACAGCTCAAGGGCTTCAGCGCTGAGTGAACACACACACACACACGTCACACACACAGTCTGACTGTCCTCATGGTTTGCAGGACGATCAACAGTCTGGGTGTGCTGACGGGCGCTCAGCTGTTCTCTCTCTCTCTCTCTCTCACACACACACACTCACACACACACACACACACAGTCTGACTGTCCTCATGGTTTGCAGGACGATCAACAGTCTGGGTGTGCTGACGGGCGCTCAGCTGTTCTCTCTGAATAAGGATGAGCTGAAGACGGTGTGTCCTGACGACGGAGCGCGAGTGTTCAGTCAGATCACCGTCCAGAAAGCGGCTCTCGAGGTGATTAGCCTCTTTATTCACCCTCCTCTCCTCTCTCCTCATCCCTCTCTCCCTTCACCTCTGCTGATGTCTCTGTGCGGGGTTCCCACGGGCCCTCGGATCCTTCAGAGTTTGGGAATCTGGAAAAAAAATTGGATAGATACACGCAGATCCAGACCCTCGAAAGTGCTGGAATTTATCCTGTGCGAGAAGCTTTCTGGAAAACATCTGTATGATTCCCTCCGCTCTGCTAATGTGTTACTTCGCCGACACCTCGTGGCCTATGCGTACTAGCTTGCTTGATTTACGCTAGTTACGCGTAGTTTACGCGGTACGATAAGTGTTTCCCGCGTGATGTACTTTGTGTTGTCCGTTGCCATGACGTTCACGCGCACAAAACTACTACGAACCTCAACGTTTCAGAGATACTGCGAAACACTGCAAAAATAGTCTCAGTAACATCCATGCAAAAGTTCATATCAGATCATTCTAGAATACAGTAGAAGATGTAGAAGATGTAGAAGATGAACAGTGCAGTAGAACAGTAGTAGATGATGTACCGTATATTCTCCAGTTTTATGCAAAACAGAAATACGACAAATAGAATATCAGATCTCTGTCATGTGGCCAAAAATAAATGCAAAAAAAGCTTTTCTGCACAGTTGTAACTAAACTAAACTTGAATTGTGCTCCACATTAATCTGTGATTTGAGGGCATTGGATCTGGAAAGTCCTTGAATTTGCAGTTAGCGAGGAGTGGGAACCCTGTGTGTCATCATCACATACATCACAACCCTTCCTCAGAGTAACCGTGTCCCTGACGTCCGATCCATCCGCTGGTTAGCTAAACTGGTTCTGCTCAACGCTGGCGAGTGTCGCTCTGGTTTTTCTGTGGTGTTTTTACTGTCTGCAGGTTTTCTTCTGAGCCTCCCGTGATCTCCACTCGTCCTCGTTCCTCTGAAGGTACTTTAGCTGATCGTAGTGAGGCTATGAGCACAAACACAGTATTGATACATTCTTCATGGAACGTTCGTCTAACGTTTTTTTAAATGTTACTATTTGTTTCAGAACGTTCAGATTCAAAAGTAACGTTCCATAATGTGTGAAGAATGATACAATGTTACTGTTCCCGTAACGTTCACAGAACCAAGAAGAAACACTTTAAAAACGGCACATTCTGGACATTCAGAAATAACATTTCCTAACTTAGTAAGAACGCGTACTTCTGGTGCTCTTCACGTGTTGGTCGAAAATGACAGAATTAATGTTTTTTATTTAGTCTTTTTAGGGGATTTTTTTTATACTAAACTATATTTACACTGTATTTACAATCCATTTATTCACTCTTTGAGCATAAACCTGAACATTTCCACCTTACACTGGTAAATCTAGAACGCTTTAGAGCGACAGACTGAAGTTTGATCTCTTTATAAACACGACATTTGGCAGATTATTGCTGAAGTGAAGAAAGTTTAAAAAGTGAACTTGTGAAAAAGTAACAGAATTTTATGTTTATTGTTGTGAAAAATCACATTTTACTCTAAAACTGCAATAAATCAAAGCCATAAATGTAAGCGAGTCGTGTTCCAGATGCGAGTCTGATATCTGATAGATGATCTCTCAGTGAGATGTTGTTCGGCTGCAGTTCCACACGCTTCCACTAGAGGAGATTCGTCTCGTTCATCATCTCTGACCGCGAGGAGCTCAAGTGTGAATATTGTTTACAGGATCATTAAACCTGTTCAGATCATGATCATGATTTATGTGTGTGTTCACACAGCAAGAGCCGAAACCTTTACCAAGTTTCGTACCATTCCGATTAAGAAAAAAATTATAAAAAAACGAAACGAAAAAAACTAGACCGTAGAGCACCAGAGGGTTATTAACTTCACATAACTAACTTTAAAAATATGTTCACATTGAAATATGATACTTAATAATCCTCAATAACGTAAGGGATTTTTACATGCAAATGAACTTCTGAAACTATTTGAAATTATAGAAGCAATAAATAAATACTCAAGTCAAGTCAGATTTATTTCTATAACACTTTATACAATACAAAATTGCATTTCAAAAACTGATTGTTGATCAATTCATAATTTTTGAAACTAATTGAGTTTCAGCTGTAAAGCAGCTCTTTATTCTCATCCAAAAGTCTGTTCAACTGAATATTGCTTAATTTTCTTTTTTTTTAAGTCTGTTGGAAATGCCGTGAGTTCACTTGTGTAATTCAGTCGATCTGCTGTCTTACTCCAGTCATTTCTCCAATCATTAGTTTCTACATAGAGTTAGAGTTTACTGGTGCAGTGCAACACATATTCAGTCACTCTCACACCTCGACTAGTTGAACGTACAGCCGCTGAGACTGTGTGTGTGTGTGTGTGTGTGTGTTCCCCTTCCAGCACATTCTGCTGGTTCACTGTCAGTGAGATATCGGTTACACTTTACAGTACGGTTCATTAGTTAACATTAGTGTATTCACTAACATGATCTTACCATGAGCAAGGCATTTGTTTCAGTATTTATTAATCTTTGTTAATGTTAGTTAGCTGTTCATTGTTAGTTCATGTTAGTTCACAGTGCATTAGCTAATGTTCACAAGATTTTAATAAAGTGTCAGTATATGTTCAAATTAACAAATACTTAAAGATTAATAAATGCTGTAGAACTGCAGTTAAATTATTAGTTCATGCTAACTAATGTACAGTCGTCAACATGTGAAGTGGATCCAAACCTTTCATCAGAGTTATACACGACCTTTGAACTCTAGCCGTTCTAAGAACAAACTTTGATGAACGTGTTTGATCCTCTTCAGATGTTGGCGACTGTAGTGAACGAATGAACCGTACTGTAAAGCGTTACCGAGATTAAATAGATTCTGTCGTAGTTTCAGGAACAGACGCTTTTCCCAGAATCCCTTAGTTTAAATGCTGAACCTTCATCGTCACTCACTCATTTCTGCCCTTCCTCTCTCTCTCTCTCTCTCTCTCTCTCCGTCACGCTGCAGGTGTTTTGAGGTATGATCTTGTTTAAATGAGTGTGTGTTGTGACGTGTGTGTGTGTGTCTCACTGCTGTCTCTCTCTCTCTCTGTGTGTGTGTAGAGGAGCTCGGGCTCGGAGTTGCAGGAGATCATGAGGAGGCGGCAGGAGAAACTGGCAGCGAGTGATTCTGGCGTGGAGTCCTTCGATGAGGGCAACAACCTCTGACCTCTGACCTCTGACCTTTTACAGGACGCCGCGGAGCGCGCTCAGTTCGCTGCCATAATGCGCCGCCGCCAAGAACTGTTGGACCCGTCCGATAACGGCACCGGCTCGGACGCGGACGAACACGCGTGACGTAGAGAAACGAACATCGCAGAAGTGTGTAGTTTAGTGCCATCCGGTTCTGCCTTCATCCCGGAAAACACTCAGATATACTTATGATCATATTTATCCTCGCAGAGAAAACTGTAACAGGACATCAATATTTTGGAGCAAATGTTGATTTGATCTATTATTCACTACTTGAACTTCAGTCAGATTATTTACCCGCCGCTTTTGAATGTACGGGGAGAATTATGGGTCAAGCTTGTAGATTTTTTTATTTGTATTATTATTATTATTATTTACTAGCAGGATAATATTGTTTTGTACTGAATTGTACTGCCAAAAGAGAAGCTTTATAAATGTAATGGAAATGTCAGATTCATTGTTTGAGTTTCACAAGGACGTTGGGCCAAAATCCTGCAGTCTCGTTCTAGTGATGATGATGATGCCATCAAACCTTCAGAAATATGATGATTTATACGCCACACGTTCAGTCTGTGAATATTAAGTGTGTGTGCAGAATAAATGGAATCATGTGACCTGTGTGTGTCATGCGTGATTGAATCAGTAGGAATCGAAATGAGACATGATCTGATGTTGGTCTCTGTGTGAGGAGACATCTCACCCTTTAACCTTGAGTCAGTCTTCACTATAAATGAGAGAAAACGAGCTCTGATTGCGATCACATCATCAGTCTCGGTAGATAATCGTCTGTTTCGCGCAGGAAAGCCTTGGTTCAAACCCCACCTTTGCTTATGTTTCATAATTTACTCAAGCAAACCATAAAAGCTCAAAACACTGATCAGTGAATCAGGAGATGAGGAGTTGTGTTTTCATCATGATGGCCTGTGTTCAGATCCCACCACTGCTGGTTATATTCACCAGTGAGAGGCGGGTCATGATGGGCGAGTGGTTAAACACACGATCTCTGTGTGCGAGGCTGCGATAGAGACACGGGTTCGAATCTCCTCTGACTTTAACTGGTTTATTGTAGAATCCCAACAGTGATATATGAGTTCCAGCAAGTGAAAGCCAAGAGATCTGTGGCTCACAGGTATGAGCACTGCCTCATGGTTCAGAGGTTCCCGGTTCGAATCCCGGTCAGATCTCCAAGAAATTAACAAACGGAGCGATTGGTGGAGAGGACGAGAGGGTGCAGGAATGAGGAGGATCCTGGTTGAGCAACTGGTTATCCAGGAAAACCAGCTGTAAAATTGTCGACTTAGTCTCAGAACTGGATATTTTTTATATAAGTACACATTTGACGTAAAAGATAACCGCTGCTGGTTATGGTCCGAGAAATCCCCAGGGGGAGGAGTTTGGATATTCCCTCCCCCTTCGTTTCCAACCGTCTAGGTACCTCCTGTCAGATCCGATCGCTTCTGACGCCTGTCTCAGATCATGATCAGGAGACCGTTCCTCAACGCAACCACACTTCAGTGTCCAGGCCGGTTTCGAACCGGGATCCTCCCGACCAGGGAGAACAAGCTCAACCCACTGAGCCACTGGAACTTCCACATCAACACTTCTTTTTTTGGGGGGCATGTCTTTTATATTTTGACAAAACCAGTGAAACTAAAGCATTTTAACAAAGAGTGGGATTCAAACCCGGATCCTCCACATGATGGAGCAACTTGCAACCTACTGAGCCACTGGAGCTACCACTCTTTCCTCTCTTTTTTGAGGGCCATGTCTTTTTTATTGGGACAAAACTAAAGCGCTTTTACCGACAAGAGATTTGAACACGGATTCTCCACTTTGAGGAGCAACTCCCAAACCACTGAGCCACTGGAGCCTCCACTCTTTCCTTTCTTTTTTGAGGGCCATGTCTTTTTTATTGGGACAAAACTAAAGCGCTTTTACCGACAAGAGATTTGAACCCGGATTCTCCACTTTAAGGAGCAACTCCCAAACCACTGAGCCACTGGAGCTTCCACTCTTTCCTTTCTTTTTTGAGGGCCATGTCTTTTTTATTGGGACAAAACTAAAGCGCTTTTACCGACAAGAGATTTGAACCCGGATTCTCCACTTTGAGGAGCAACTCCCAAACCACTGAGCCACTGGAGCTTCCACTCTTTAATTTCTTTTTTGGGAGGCATGTCTTTTTTATTTGGACAAAACTAAAGCATTTTTACCGACAAGAGATTTGAACCCGGATTCTCCACAGAGAGAAGCAACTCCCAAACCACTGAGCCACTGGAGCTTCCACTCTTTCCTTTCTTTTTTGAGGGGCATGTCTTTTTTATTGGGACAAAACTAAAGCGCTTTTACCGACAAGAGATTTGAACCCGGATTCTCCACTTTGAGGAGCAACTCCCAAACCACTGAGCCACTGGAGCTTCCACTCTTTACTTTCTTTTTTGGGAGGCATGTCTTTTTTATTTGGACAAAACTAAAGCATTTTTACCGACAAGAGATTTGAACCCGGATTCTCCACGCAGAGGACCAACTCCCAAACCACTGAGCCACTGGAGCTTCCACTCTTTCCTTTCTTTTTTGAGGGCCATGTCTTTTTTATTGGGACAAAACTAAAGCGCTTTTACCGACAAGAGATTTGAACCCAGATTCTCCACTTTGAGAAGCAACTCCCAAACCACTGAGCCACTGGAGCTTCCACTCTTTACTTTCTTTTTTGAGGGCCATGTCTTTTTTATTGGGACAAAACTAAAGCGCTTTTACCGACAAGCGATTTGAACCCGGATTCTCCACGTTGAAGAACAACGCCCAAACCACTGAGCCACTGGAGCTTCCACTCCTTCCCTTCTTTTTTGGGAGGCATGTCTTTTTTATTGGGACAAAACTAAAGCGCTTTTAACGACAAGAGATTTGAACCCGGATTCTCCACGCAGAGGAGCAACTCCGAAACCACTGAGCCACTGGAGCTTCCACTCTTTCCTTTCTTTTTTGAGGGCCATGTCTTTTTTATTGGGACAAAACTAAAGCGCTTTTACCGACAAGCGATTTGAACCCGGATTCTCCACTTTGAGGAGCAACTCCCAAACCACTGAGCCACTGGAGCTTCCACTCTTTACTTTCTTTTTTGAGGGCCATGTCTTTTTTATTGGGACAAAACTAAAGCGCTTTTACCGACAAGAGATTTGAACCCGGATTCTCCACTTTGAGGAGCAACTCCCAAACCACTGAGCCACTGGAGCTTCCACTCTTTACTTTCTTTTTTGGGAGGCATGTCTTTTTTATTTGGACAAAACTAAAGCATTTTTACCGACAAGAGATTTGAACCCAGATTCTCCACGTTGAGGAACAACGCCCAAAACACTGAGCCACTGGAGCTTCCACTCTTTCCCTTCTTTTTTGGGAGGCATGTCTTTTATATTTTGACAAACCAGTGAAACTAAAGCATTTTAACAAAGAGTGGGATTCAAACCCGGATCCTCCACATGATGGAGCAACTCTCAACCTACTGAGCCACTGGAGCTTCCACTCTTTCCTCTCTTTTTTGAGGGCCATGTCTTTTTTATTGGGACAAAACTAAAGCGCTTTTACCGACAAGAGATTTGAACCCGGATTCTCCACTTTGAGGAGCAACTCCCAAACCACTGAGCCACTGGAGCTTCCACTCTTTCCTTTCTTTTTTGAGGGCCATGTCTTTTTTATTGGGACAAAACTAAAGCGCTTTTACCGACAAGAGATTTGAACCCGGATTCTCCACTTTAAGGAGCAACTCCCAAACCACTGAGCCACTGGAGCTTCCACTCTTTCCTTTCTTTTTTGGGAGGCATGTCTTTTTTATTGGGACAAAACTAAAGCGCTTTTACCGACAAGAGATTTGAACCCGGATTCTCCACTTTGAGGAACAACGCCCAAACCACTGAGCCACTGGAGCTTCCACTCTTTCCCTTCTTTTTTGGGAGGCATGTCTTTTTTATTGGGACAAAACAAAAGCGCTTTTACCGACAAGAGATTTGAACCCGGATTCTCCACGTTGAGGAGCAACTCCCAAAACACTGAGCCACTGGAGCTTCCACTCTTTCCCTTCTTTTTTGGGAGGCATGTCTTTTATATTTTGACAAACCAGTGAAACTAAAGCATTTTAACAAAGAGTGGGATTCAAACCCGGATCCTCCACATGATGGAGCAACTCTCAACCTACTGAGCCACTGGAGCTTCCACTCTTTCCTCTCTTTTTTGAGGGCCATGTCTTTTTTATTGGGACAAAACTAAAGCGCTTTTACCGACAAGAGATTTGAACCCGGATTCTCCACTTTGAGGAGCAACTCCCAAACCACTGAGCCACTGGAGCTTCCACTCTTTCCTTTCTTTTTTGAGGGCCATGTCTTTTTTATTGGGACAAAACTAAAGCGCTTTTACCGACAAGAGATTTGAACCCGGATTCTCCACTTTAAGGAGCAACTCCCAAACCACTGAGCCACTGGAGCTTCCACTCTTTCCTTTCTTTTTTGGGAGGCATGTCTTTTTTATTGGGACAAAACTAAAGCGCTTTTACCGACAAGAGATTTGAACCCGGATTCTCCACTTTGAGGAACAACGCCCAAACCACTGAGCCACTGGAGCTTCCACTCTTTCCCTTCTTTTTTGGGAGGCATGTCTTTTTTATTGGGACAAAACAAAAGCGCTTTTACCGACAAGAGATTTGAACCCGGATTCTCCACGTTGAGGAGCAACTCCCAAAACACTGAGCCACTGGAGCTTCCACTCTTTCCTTTCTTTTTTGGGAGGCATGTCTTTTTTATTGGGACAAAACTAAAGCGCCTTTACCGACAAGAGATTTGAACCCGGATTCTCCACGCAGAGAAGCAACTCCCAAACCACTGAGCCACTGGAGCTTCCACTTTTTCCTTTCTTTTTTGGGAGGCATGTCTTTTTTATTGGGACAAAACAAAAGCGCTTTTACCGACAAGAGATTTGAATCCGGATTCTCCACGTTGAGGAGCAACTCCCAAACCACTGAGCCACTGGAGCTTCCACTCTTTCCTTTCTTTTTTGGGAGGCATGTCTTTTTTATTGGGACAAAACTAAAGCATTTTTACCGACAAGAGATTTGAACCTGGATTCTCCACGCAGAAGAGCAACACCCAAACCACTGAAGCTTTTCTTTTTGGGAGTAGTTTTGTTTCAATTCATCAATCAAAGTAACACATTTTTCACCATGAAAGTGAGTTTCGTACCGGGATTCTCCACGTTAAAGAGAGACACTCAAACCACTGAGCCCTGGAGCTTTCAGTCTCACATTACTTTTTTGGAGCCATGTATTTTTATTTGGACAAAACAGTTGAAACCAAAGCATTTTACTATCATGTGAGATTCAAACCCAGATTCTCCACATGACGGAGAGTCGCACAGACCAATGAGACACTGGCACTTCTCCTCACAAACTTTTCTTTTAGGGGGAGTTTTGTCTTAATCATTCAGAACCAATAAAACGAATGAAATTCCTATCATAAGGAACGACATGAGAGTTGAAACGGGATTCTCCATATGATGGAGCGACGCTCAAACCACTGAGTCCCTTGAGCTGACACATTCAACACTTGTTTTTTGGGGCCAATTTTGTCTTGATTGATCATTCAGAGACGATGAAAGAAAAGGTTTTGTCATCTCAGAGGTGAGATTTGAACCATGATTCTCCATGTCGTAACATGAACCTTCAGACCACTGATGCTTCTTATGAGCTTTTCTGTTTGGGTGAGTTTTGTCTCAATGTATTTTTTACACCTCAGAAGTGAGATTTGAACCAGGTTTCTCCATAAGGAGTGAGGTGCAGGCAGATGAGATTCTTTTAATATTGTCTTTTTTGGTGGGTGTTTTGTCTCAATTCATCATTCAGAACCAATGAAACCAAGTACACATCAAATTCCCCGGTGTTCATATGCGAACCACTAGCAGGGTGTTAAAGTAACACTGAAACAGTGTTAGAGTTCATTTAGATACTATGGTGATTAATTGAGTGATGATTGTTTGATTATTGAAGACACCTGATGATAACGAGCAGAATCACTGAAGGAAAGAGAAACACAAGAACTACAACTGATTCCAGCCACAGCCTTAACTTAAATCATCTGAGAAGACATTAAATCTCTCTTATTACAAACCAGACTGACTTTATTTCTGTCATTTGTCTACAGCTTTTTTTGAAAATGAACAGAGGTTTAGGGGTCAATGTTTTATTGAAAATGTTTGGTCACCATCATGGAGGTGAGTGTTTCCTTTAGTTGGGCAGTTTGACACTTTACTATTTATGTAAGTTTATGGTCTTTGTAACAGCATTTACCAAAACACATAAGTTGTTGCAAAAGAAGCAATAAGCAAAAATGATCAGCTGATAAAGTCTTCATCATCATAAAAAAAAATGTTTGACTGAACTCATCACTGACCAACCCTAGTTATTATGTTTTCAACAGATTTCCACCACCACAAAAAAAAAAAAATCTTGCCATAGACCAAACATTCTGAATTTAGATTTTTTTTAGACAAAAATCAAGTGTGATTTCAGTGGAGAATCTTTCCCCTTTCGTGCAGGAAAGCCTTGGTTCAAACCCCACCTTTGCTTATGTTTCATCATTTACTCAAGCAAACAATAAAAGCTCAAAACACTGATCAGTGAATCAGGAGATGAGGAGTTGTGTTTTCATCATGATGGCCTGTGTTCAGATCCACCACTGCTGGTTATATTCACCGGTGAGAGACGGGTCGTGATGGGCGAGTGGTTAAACACACGGTCTCTGTGTGCGAGGCTTCGATAGAGACACGGGTTCGAATCTCTTCTGACTTTAACTGGTTTATTGTAGAATCTCAACAGTGATATATGAGTTCCAGTAAGTGAAAGCCAAGAGATCTGTGGCTCACAGGTATGAGCACTGCCTCATGGTTCAGAGGTTCCCGGTTTGAATCCTGGTCAGATCTCCAAGAAATCATCAAACAGAGCGGTGGAGAGGACAAGAGGATGGAGGATGGAGGATGGAGGATGGAGGATGGAGGATGGAGGATGGAGGATGGAGGATGGAGGATGGAGGATGGAGGATGGAGGATGGAGGAATGAGGAATGAGGAGGAGCCCTAGTCAGGATTTCGGTGGAGGAACTGGTTATCCAGGAAAACCAGTTGTAAAATTGTCGACTTAGTCTCAGAACTGGATATTTTTTATATAAGTACACACTTGACGTAAAAGATAACTGCTGCTGGTTATGGTCCGAGAAATCCCCAGGGGGAGGAGTTTGGATATTCCCTCCCCCTTCATTTCAGACCATCTCGGTACCTCCTGTCAGCTCCGATCGCTTCTGACGCCTGTCTCGGATCATGATCAGGAGACCGTTCCTCAACGCAACCACACTTCAGTGTCCAGGCCGGTTTCGAACCGGGATCCTCCCGACCAGGGAGAACAAGCTCAACCCACTGAGCCACTGGAACTTCTTTTTTTTGGGGGCATGTCTTTTATATTTTGACAAAACCAGTGAAACTAAAGCATTTTAACAAAGAGTGGGATTCAAACCCGGATCCTCCACATGATGGAGTAACACTCAACCTACTGAGCCACTGGAGCTTCCACTCTTTCCTCTCTTTTTTGGGAGGCATGTCTTTTTTATTTGGACAAAACTAAAGCATTTTTGCCGAAGAGAGAGATTTGAACCCGGATTCTCCACTTTGAGGAGCAACTCCCAAACCACTGAGCCACTGGAGCTTCCACTCCTTCCCTTCTTTTTTTTGAGGGCCATGTCTTTTATATTTGGACAAAACCAATGAAAATAAAGCATTTTACCCCAAAGAACAGGATTCAAACCCTGACTCTCCACATGTCGGAGTGAATCACAGACCACTGAGCTACTGGAGCTTCCGCTTTTTCCCTTCTTTTTTTTGAGTGGCATGTCTTTTTATTGGGACAAAACTAAAGCATTTTTAACGACAAGAGATTTGAACCCGGATTCTCCACGATGAGGAGCAACTCCCAAACCTCTGAAGCTTCCACTCTTTCCCCTCTTTTTTGGGAGGCATGTCTTTTATATTTGGACAAAACTAAAGCATTTTTAACGACAAGAGATTTGAACCCGGATTCTCCACGTTGAGGCGCAACTCCCAAACCACTGAGCCACTGGAGCTTCCACTCCTTCCCCTCTTTTTTGGGAGGCATGTCTTTTATATTTGGACAAAACTAAAGCATTTTTAACGACAAGAGATTTGAACCCGGATTCTCCACGTTGAGGCGCAACTCCCAAACCACTGAGCCACTGGAGCTTCCACTCTTTCCCCTCTTTTTTGGGAGGCATGTCTTTTATATTTGGACAAAACTAAAGCATTTTTAACGACAAGAGATTTGAACCTGGATTCTCCACGTTGAGGAGCAACTCCCAAACCACTGAGCCACTGGAGCTTCCACTCTTTCCCCTCTTTTTTGGGAGGCATGTCTTTTATATTTGGACAAAACTAAAGCATTTTTAACGACAAGAGATTTGAACCCGGATTCTCCACGTTGAGGCGCAACTCCCAAACCACTGAGCCACTGGAGCTTCCACTCTTTCCCCTCTTTTTTGGGAGGCATGTCTTTTACATTTGGACAAAACTAAAGCATTTTTAACGACAAGAGATTTGAACCCGGATTCTCCATGTTGAGGAGCAACTCCCAAACCACTGAGCCACTGGAGCTTCCACTCTTTCCTCTCTTTTTTGGGAGGCATGTCTTTTATATTTGGACAAAACTAAAGCATTTTTAACGACAAGAGATTTGAACCCGGATTCTCCACGTTGAGGCGCAACTCCCAAACCACTGAGCCACTGGAGCTTCCACTCTTTCCACTCTTTCCCCTCTTTTTTGGGAGGCATGTCTTTTTTATTGGGACAAAACTAAAGCGCTTTTACCGACAAGAGATTTGAACCCGGATTCTCCACTTTGAGGAACAACGCCCAAACCACTGAGCCACTGGAGCTTCCACTCTTTCCCTTCTTTTTTGGGAGGCATGTCTTTTTTATTGGGACAAAACAAAAGCGCTTTTACCGACAAGAGATTTGAACCCGGATTCTCCACGTTGAGGAGCAACTCCCAAACCACTGAGCCACTGGAGCTTCCACTCTTTCCCCTCTTTTTTGGGAGGCATGTCTTTTATATTTGGACAAAACTAAAGCATTTTTAACGACAAGAGATTTGAACCCGGATTCTCCACGTTGAGGCGCAACTCCCAAACCACTGAGCCACTGGAGCTTCCACTCTTTCCCCTCTTTTTTGGGAGGCATGTCTTTTACATTTGGACAAAACTAAAGCATTTTTAACGACAAGAGATTTGAACCCGGATTCTCCATGTTGAGGAGCAACTCCCAAACCACTGAGCCACTGGAGCTTCCACTCTTTCCTCTCTTTTTTGGGAGGCATGTCTTTTATATTTGGACAAAACTAAAGCATTTTTAACGACAAGAGATTTGAACCCGGATTCTCCACGTTGAGGCGCAACTCCCAAACCACTGAGCCACTGGAGCTTCCACTCTTTCCACTCTTTCCCCTCTTTTTTGGGAGGCATGTCTTTTATATTTGGACAAAACTAAAGCATTTTTAACGACAAGAGATTTGAACCCGGATTCTCCATGTTGAGGAGCAACTCCCAAACCACTGAGCCACTGGAGCTTCCACTCTTTCCCCTCTTTTTTGGGAGGCATGTCTTTTATATTTGGACAAAACTAAAGCATTTTTAACGACAAGAGATTTGAACCCGGATTCTCCACGTTGAGGAGCAACTCCCAAACCACTGAGCCACTGGAGCTTCCACTCTTTCCCTTCTTTTTTTTGAGGGCCATGTCTTTTATATTTGGACAAAACCAATGAAAATAAAGCATTTTACCCCAAAGAACAGGATTTGAACTCTGACTCTTTACATGTCGGAGTGAATCACAGACCACTGAGCCACTGGAGCTTCCAATCAACAAGCTTTTCTTTTTTGGAGGACTTTTGTCTTAATCATTCAGAGTCAATAAAATTAAAGAACTCCTTTCATGAGGAACAGAATGAGATTTGATCCCGGATTCTTCATGTCGAGAAGCAACACTCAGACCACTGAACCACTGGAGAGTCTTCGCTTTAACTTTTCTGTCTGGAGGGAGTTTTTTCTCAATTGGTCAATCGAATCAATAAAACTGAAGCATTTTTCACCGCAAAAGTGAGGTTCAAACCCGGATTGACGCTCAAACCAGGAGAGAACATGCTCTACCACTGAGCCACCGGAGCTCCTCATCACGAGTGTTTCTGTTTGGGGCAGTATTGTCTCAATCATTGAACTCCAGATTTAAAGCTTGTTTTCTTTGGGGCAATTTTGTCTTATTTTATCACTCACACCAATAAAACTAAATCATTTTCCACCTCAAAAGAGAGATTTCAACCTCCATGTAAAGAAGCAGCACTGAGCCACAGTAGCACTTCCAGGAACCTCTTTCTGTGTCATAGAACAATAATTAAAAAAAAACGTACTTGTTCTCAATAGCGAGAACAGAACCTGGATTCTCCACACGAGGGCGACACTCACGCCTCTGACACTTTTACTCACACATTATTATTCTTTACCTGTTTATGTCGATGTTCAACCAAAAACACATTATAATAAACCACACTCCAGACTGAGACTCTCACAAGCATCATGTGATCTTGGTCTAGTGATTCTCATGATTCTTACAGGATAAATCATGTTTTCTGAATCGCCTCAAGAGTTGATGGTCGGTTTGTCATTTCTAAGCTCGTTTTTCATCAAGG
>CM038629.1:46546507-46554007 GCA_021554675.1 Leuciscus idus | reverse complement strand
CGGCCCGTCTGGCACCAACAACCATGCCACGCTCAAAATTGCTTAAATCACCTTTCTTTCCCATTCTGACATTCAGTTTGGAGTTCAGGAGATTCTCTTGACCAGGACCACACACCTAAATGCATTGAAGCAACTGCCATGTGATTGGTTGATTAGATAATTGCATTAATGAGAAATTGAACAGGTGTTCCTAATAATCCTTTAGGTGAGTGTACATAACTCAATTTCCTCTGATAACAGAACACTGTACACTGTAATAATGGACTCATGCACTTTCTGTAAAGCGGATCTGAAATGATGTGTGTTGTGAAAAGCGCTGTACTAATGAACGTGGATTGACTAGAACATGGACCTTCTCTGGCGTCTCGGATCCTCCCTAAAGCGGCTCTAGCCGTCGCTCGTCTAGCGAACGCTTTAGCGTATGAGGCGTCCAGATCGACGGCCACACTGCAGTCCTGCTCCGCCTCGCTGTACCTGCACACACACACACACACACACACTTGTACAGACTAGTACACACTACAAAACAAACACTTGTGGAGTTTGAGGAACGCCATGGCTCTGTTAGCATAACCTGCATTACGTTATCTGTGTACATTACCAACAAAACGAGTATGTACTAGGTAGCAAACATCTCGTCACCTGTGGAGCTTGAGGAACGCCATGGCTCTGTTAGCGTGTAGCAGTGCGTTAGCGCCGTCCGCCTCCATTCCTCTAGAGTAACACTCCACAGCCGACTCGTACTTGCCCTCTTTAAAGTACGCGTTTCCCTGGAACATCGAGAAACAGAGTCAGCGTCCAGACAGTCAAAGCTAGACGTATTCAGATGCCTTCAACATGATCACAGTTTATTCGCTATAGTTTAGAAAATGGTAATAAAATATGAGCAGAACTCAGTTGATATTTGACTGGTTTTGTCCGTCCTTCTGTTAGACTGTCTCACACATGAATTATGTTGAATATCTGTCAGCTGTTAAATTTAACTACACAATTAGATAATACCAGTTTAGCTCAACCAATCACCAAGCAATGCTTCATTTTGTTCAGTCTGTGTGTAAAAAGAGCATTAGCAATTAAAGACAAAAAACACTTCAGCAAAACATGATCAGGTCTAAGTGTCCCAATCAGTTTTGCTCCCAAATGTCACTGGTAGTCGCTGTATGAAGAGTGTGTGGGTATAATATGTCACAGTTTACTTTATTTAGCTCTCCTCACTTACAGTAATGAACTATAGTGTCCTGATCACACTAGTGACACATATCCAGAGTGATATCTGGAGTCTGAGTAATGTCTGGTTAGTCTGTCTCTGCTCGATCACATGAGGAGTTAGAGACGCGTCTCACCCGGTCTTTCTGCGTGACGGCTTCTTGTTTTCTCCGCTGTTCCTCCAGACGCTGTTGTGACGGATCCGCCGTTAGCGTAGCGCTCTCGTTCTCCTCCGCCGTTAGCGTAGCGCTCTCGTTCTTCTCCGCCGTTAACGTAGCGCTCTCTTTCTCCTCCGCCGTTAGCGTAGCGCTCTCGTTCTCCTCCGCCGTTAGCGTAGCGCTCTCGTTCTTCTCCGCCGTTAGCGTAGCGCTCTCGTTCTCCTCCACCGTCTCTCCGCTCGACTCCAACACCTGAAGCAGAGCAACAACCACTGACCAATCGCTCTGAGAATCTGCTCTACATGTACGACCAGTGCACTTTTAAAAGTAATCATTACAATATTGCGTTACTCCCAAAAAAACAAAACAATTGCGTTACTTAGTTACTTTTCCTCCCCTGGGCTGGGCTTGCTTGTTTTTTTTAAAATAACAACAAAAAAAGTTCTATTTTTGGTAAATGTTTCACTATTTTCACAGCGAAAGTGAGATGAATAATCCTCAGGATGAAGGAAATACAGATTTAACCCTTTCAGCTTCTGTTATTCTGGATTAAAGAACAATAGGAGACAGGAGGAGAAGTTCAACACTCTTATTTTTAAATCTAATCTAAAGTCATTTTTGTCTATTAGTACGGTTGAATACGATCATTGAAGGTCGGCAGCAAAGACATCGGTTAATAAAGTGAGATTAAATACATAAAGTATATTTGTTATTAACACCTCCTTACTTTATTTCCCTCAACATGGGGACAGGAGAGCTGTCAGTCAAGAAATGAGTAAAAGTAATTAGCGTTATTTATTTGAAAAAGTAACTTAGGTATTTTGTTGTAAACTGAAAAAGTAATGCGTTACTTTACTAGTTACTTGAAAAAGTAATCTGATTAAAAGTGTTCATATACCGATTGGCTTCATCACTGTCTCCTCTCCACCAGTAAGCTGGTGTGTGGTGAGCGTTCTGGCGCAATATGGCTGCCGTCGCATCATCCAAGTGGATGCTGCACATTGGTGGTGGTTGAGGAGATTCCCCCCTTCTATGTAAAGCGCTTTGAGTGCCGAGAAAAGCGCTATATAAATGTAATGAATTATTATTATTATTATTATTACATAACTCAAGTTCCACACAACAGTGTGTATGACTGTGTATGAGGTGTGTATGACTGTGTATGAGGTGTGTATGACTGTGTATGAGGTGTGTATGAGGTGTGTGTGAGGTGTGTGTGAGGTGTGTGTATGAGGTGTGTGTGAGGTGTGTATGACTGTGTATGAGGTGTGTATGACTGTGTATGAGGTGTGTGTGAGGTGTGTGTATGAGATGTGTATGAGGTGTGTATGACTGTGTATGAGGTGTGTATGACTGTGAATGAGGTGTGTATGAGGTGTGTATGAGGTGTGTATGATGTTGTGTATGAGGTGTGTATGAGGTGTGTGTATGAGGTGTGTATGAGGTGTGTATGACTGTGTATGAGGTGTGTATGACTGTGAATGAGGTGTGTATGAGGTGTGTATGATGTTGTGTATGAGGTGTGTATGAGGTGTGTATGACTGTGAATGAGGTGTGTATGAGGTGTGTATGATGTTGTGTATGAGGTGTGTATGAGGTGTGTGTATGAGGTGTGTATGACTGTGTATGAGGTGTGTATGACTGTGAATGAGGTGTGTATGAGGTGTGTATGATGTTGTGTATGAGGTGTGTGTATGAGGTGTGTGTATGAGGTGTGTATGACTGAAACTGATCACACCTGCTGGAGTTTCTGGATTTCCTTCCGCGCCTCTGAGTTTTCAGGATCCAATTTGAGAACCATTTCATAATCTGGATGAACAAAAGACTAGATCAATGTTTATCCATTCACTCCCATCATAACCCGAGCTGATGATCCGCATCACATCCTCAGACCTTCAAGAGCTTCTCGATGTTTCTTCAGAGCCGCGCGCGTCGACGCTCTCCTGACGTAAGCCTTCATGTATTTACTGTCCAGAGCGATCGCCAGACGACAGTCCGACTCCGCCACGGAGAACCTGCGCACACAAACTCCCACGTCAGGCATCATCACACACACACACACACACACACACACACACACACACGAGCGCTGCACGATTAATCACAATTAACATGAACTCGCACTTAAACCGATTAGGCTTATCTCGATTATGAAATGGCAAAGGCTGTGATCATTAGTTATGTGCAGCTTGTCAGTGACGTACGGCTCAGTAAACGCGGCTCACTCTGAAAGCACTGCGAGCTCGAGTCGCTTATAACGTGCATTTGAAAATTTGGTGTTTAGAGGGATATGTGTGTGTGTGTGTGTGTGTGTGTGAGATACCCTCTGGTGTTCAGAGGGATATGTGGTGTGTGTGTGTGAGACTCTGGTGTTCAGATGGCTATATGTGTGTGTGTGTGTGTGTGTGTGTGTGTGTGTGACGCCCTCTGGTGTTCAGATGTAGCATTTACTACGATCAGCCGCTGCACTGACAAACTTCGCATAAAATAATCGCAGCCTTTGCCAATCGCGTGCGGTTTCAGTGTGAAGAATCGTGAAGCTCTGGTCCACCCAAACACACACGACTGAACGACGGACGGACTCTTACTTTTTCAGTCTGAAGAAACAGGCCGCTCTGTTAGTGGGCAGGACCGGGTTGTAGGGGTCAGCGTCCATCGCTCTGGTGTAACACTCGATGGCACTGTCATACCGGCCGTCCTTGAAGAACTCGTTCCCCTGAAACATCACACACACACACTCGTGTTCGACCGTGTTAAAGCATGATTCATGATGAGTCCTCAGTGGTGACGTCATACCTTCTCTTTCTCAGTGAGCGACAGAGCTCTGTCCACCTGAACCCCTTCAGTGTCAGATTCATTGGACTGCACCGGGCTCTCCTCTGCGTCCATGGACTCCAGCGTCTTTTCCTGCAAACAAACAATGGTGATTGTCGAACAGTGACGGAGTAACACATTACAAATGACACGCATTACGTAATCAGATTACTTTTGTGATGTAACGAGTAAAGCAACACATTACAAGTAACGTGGATTAAAATGTGTTTGTAAAAGAATATGAAGGTGTGTGTTACAGGCTATGGTTGTTTAATGCATCACTACGTTAAACACTGGCAAAAAAGACAATTACTTTACATAAAAAGTAACTAAGTACAGTAATTAGTTCCTTTTTTATGGAGTAACACATCACTTATAGAAGTAACTTTTCCCAGAAGTGTTGTTGAATCATCAGTGCGCTCATGAATGTCATTCGCATTACCACATCAAATTTGTCCCAGGCTTGATAATCGTAGGACTTTATCCGCTGCGTTTGTGTTTGATCCTTCGGGCCGCCGTTAGCTTGACGTTTCACCCTCTTCTTCGTCTTTTTATAGTCTTTGTTCCTCACCGGTGGGAGTGTTTTCTGAAATAAATAAAATCTTTTTAAGTGGCAGAACAAAGACCCGAACATTCCCTGATGTCAGCTCAGAGTCAGAGGGCTTTACTGGTGTTTGGCTGGAGTCTCCGGAGCGAAGCCGCTGGTCTTTCTCCCGGATCTCCTCCTCCCAGGTGTCCAGATCCTTCATGAAGCTCTGCAGATCCTCTGCGTTCTGTCGCATCTGAATCTGCAGCTCCACGGCTTTATTCCCCGACATCAGGACACTCGTCCGGCGCTCTCGGACCAACAGAGACTCCCTGTAACACAGATCAACACAATCACACACACACTCCTCTTCGTGCACTGCTCACGTTTCAGCTGTTTGGCTTCCACTACTACTGAATATATATATATATATATATATATATATATATATATATATATATATATGTACGGTAGTCAACATTTGAAGTGGATCAAAACCTTACATCAAAGTATACATTAACTTTGAACACTAGCCGTTCTTGTCTTAGGAAAAACTTTGATTAACTTTTTTGATCCACTTCAAATGTTGACTATTCAATTCAATCCACGTTTATTAGTACAGCACTTTCCACAACACACATCATTTCACATCCGCTGTACAGAAAGTGCATGAGTCCACATTACAGTTTACAGTGTTCTGTTATCAGAGGAAACTAAGTTATGTATTTCAGAAATGTACATATACAAAATTAGTTAACAAAAAATGTATTAATTTTAAAAATGTAGTAATTTAATGCAGATACAATGAGCTCATTGAAGTAATGAATACTATATATATATATTATGAATTTAACATGTTCTGAAGAAAACTGTGTGTTTCTCGATGTTTATTATGTGTGAGCAACAGCAATAGTGATGATTATATTCGCTGATTTTACAGTGAAAACAACTAATGTAGTAACTATGGTCTGTTGTCGGAAGCTACGGTTGCCATGGTAACTGTTTGCGAAGGAAACTAACCACGTGTCCCTGAAAAAGACCATTAACCACAGATCAAAACGCGATTCGTAGAGAAATTATGGATCAAATAACGTTAAATTATATCATATCCTCCATAAATCAGACATTCCAGAACATTCGCTGAATCCGCCGGAGACCAGAGTGTGTGTGTAAAGCACATCTACACATATACACTGATATGTAACTCATAACTGAGAGATATGTGTCAGTAAAACATGTGTTAAAGTCATGTTAACACGAATGTAAAATGTTTAACATTACTGGCTGAGTTTACTATAACGTTAAACGCTTCATAAACGCCTGTGTAGAGAAGCTCATTCACAATAGATCGGTTTAAAACAACCCCTTTAACAGCAGTAAAGAGCAGAGCCAGATGTGCGTGTCATACCTGTGATGATGATGATGATGATGATAATAATGAAGAGTTTTGATCAGTAGTTTGTGTTCAGCGCCGTGACATCGCAAACTCCTCTATGCGCATGCGCGAACAAACAAACGTCTCATGTACGGGCTCGCGCTGCTCCTGCATTACGTTCCGGAAGTAAAAACTCCACTCATTTTCTCCATAAGGCAAAATAAATAAATAAATTCTCCATAAGGAAATTGATTTTTAACTATGCCTTTTAAACCTTTATAAAGACAACCTTACTGTGAGCTACGAGGTTGATAATCAATGGTATTTGCTTCGTTTGAAACCGTCAGCCCACATTATTTTAACTTCGGTTATGTATAAAAAAACTGTAAAAAAAAGTTGTTTATAATCAACATATTTAATATATTTTCCGACATATATAATTATAATTATGTGATAAGTGATATTGATTCTATATTCATTCATATATTTTTATACTATACGTGACTGTGGAATTATAATCATTATTGCGTTTGTCGTTTGGTTTTTGGGCTTTTATTTTGAAAAAATAAAAACACACACTTGACTGCGTCTTATTTTGAGAGCACGCGTGCTGTGCGGGACATCTCACCGCGAAAGGGAAACAAAAATAATAAAAACTCAACACTAAGTAGATTAAGCGAAATCGCTTTAATAACTGAAATACTTTAATCCTCGCTCTCAATCACGTGACTCAGAGACGCTCGCGCGACCTTCGCGGACACGCGCAGCAGAGAGCAATGGCCGATTGTGGCAGTAAAGAGGAGAAAGAGCCCGAGAGTGAAGCGAAGGACGAGAACTATGGCTATAGTCTATATCCCGAGCGGAGCGGCAGCAAGTACAAGCAGGGCTCGATCGGGGAGAGCCTCTTCACCTTCAAACACAAGTGTCACATCATGCTGCAGTTCGCCATGGACACTAGTAAGGGCACTTCAGCGCCTGTGCGCGTTCACGCGGCGCGCGCTCACCCGCAGGTGTTGCTGTTTATAGGGTTTATCGAACAACAATATTCATGTTCAGGATCATCTCTGCTGTATTGAAGACACGTGATAGAAACATCATAAAAAGTAGAAATTATGACAGTCTTTTTTTATTTTTATTTTAGATTAAGCCTCAAATTTAAGAGATAAAAAGTCATAATTATGACAGAACAATTGTGACTTTTTATCTCATAATTGTGACTTGGTATGTCGTAATTTCCATTTGATAATACTTTTGTATTTATATCTCGTAATTTTAACTATTTATCTAATTATTTTTTAACTTTTATCTAATTTTATTATAATCTAATAATTAGTCATAATTGTAAAATTGTATCTCATAATTATGAGTCATAATTCGAAATGTATATAATTTCGACTTTTTATCTCCTTTTTTTGTTTTAT
>CM038629.1:46531507-46544007 GCA_021554675.1 Leuciscus idus | reverse complement strand
TATAAAAAAATTAAATAAAAAACATTATCAAAAT
The DNA here is from genome assembly GCA_021554675.1 of Leuciscus idus. NCBI lineage: Eukaryota > Metazoa > Chordata > Actinopteri > Cypriniformes > Leuciscidae > Leuciscus > Leuciscus idus. The sequence continues at coordinate 46,543,973 of CM038629.1, read as the reverse complement.
AAATATAGTATTAATTTCATTGAAAACGTGAAGAGGACCAGAGGGTTAAACCGTGTGTGTGTGTGTGTGTGTGTGTGTGTGTTCACTCTCGCTCTCCTGCAGATCCGGGCCGCCAATCTGAGCGGAGACTGTTCCTTCCTCAACGAGGTCTCCAGATTCAACTTCGGCCTCAGAGCACACCATCAGGTACTTCAGATCAGGAGTCATGTGACCGTGTGTGTCTGGAAGGGTCACGTGACTGTCTCTAAGGGTCGTGTGTGTGTGTGTGCAGGAGTGTGTGCGGAGTCGAGCGCTGCGCTCCATCCTGGCGGTGCGTAAGGTGAGCAGGGAGGAGGCGGAGCTAGTGGTTGACGAGGTGTTTGACAGCTGCTTCAGAGACCACGCCCCCTTCGGGAGAATCCCGCACACCAAGATGGACGCCAGGTTCTCCTTCAGGGACTTCGAGAGCCGCGACCGCTACCATGCTAACCTCTGATCTCGAGCACATACTTGCCTTTCTCATCTCTGTAACGAGAGGAACATGACTGATGATGTTCTGCATCTGAGTGTCGATGATGTCACTCATGCCACAGTTGGGCTCGGGTTCCTCTGTTACTCTGAGAACATCGGCACACGAGAGACTGAGACCAGGAGCACCTCATCATTACAGCACAGCTTCACTCAGATCATTCAGTCCCGGATCCACACGGGGGCGCTGATGCTCTCCAGATCTACATCTGTGGAAGAACAACTCAATATTAATATGTCTAAATTATGCCACATAATTTCTTCTCTTCATCTCGTGGCTGACTGTGATTTACAAAACAATTATTTTTCTTTCTTATATTGTGGAAATGAATATATTTTGAAGAGCCACAATTCTTCTGTCCTGCATTCAAGACTCATGTAAAGTAGCGTAATCATGTGCAGTTTCACTGTGAAACACTTACAAACACAACAATAAACACAAGTGAACATGATGAACTATAGTTGATGATGAATGATGTTATTTCTGAACTCATACTGACTGACGGATTATTTGTACTGTGTTTTTCACACCACATGACCATCCAACATTATTAAATGATTAAATGAATGATAATTGATAGAGAAATGAGACGTGATGAAGGCTGACACTGAACACACGCTGTAATCAAACACAGGCTCGTCCTGACCTCTGACCTCTGACCCCTGATCAGCGGGAGGTTCATTAGCAGGGAGTCTGACCTCCAGCATCATCAGCTCATCTTCTCATTCTCATTAACGGCACAGATGTGACGGCAGGTCAGAGGTCACGGCTCCGGACGCCTCTGATCAGGCAGTCAGTGGAGTAAACACACTAATGAGGGCACTAGCACACACACACACACACACACACACACACAGATCCTGCTCGTTCACTGACAGACAACTGGGGGAAAACTTGACAAGGATGGATATACAGTGGGTACGGAAAGTATTCAGACCCCCTTAAATTTTTCACTCTTTGTTATATTGCAGCCATTTGCTAAAATCATTTAAGTAAATTTTTTTCCTCATTATTGTACACACAACACCCCATATTGACAGAAAAACACAGAATTGTTGACATTTTTGCACATTTATTAAAAAAGAAAAACTGAAATATCACATGGTCCTAAGTATTCAGACCCTTTGCTGTGACACTCATATATTTAACTCAGGTGCTCTCCATTTCTTCTGATCATCCTTGAGATGGTTCTACACCTTCATTTGAGTCCAGCTGTGTTTGATTATACTGATTGGACTTGATTAGGAAAGCCACACACCTGTCTATATAAGACCTTACAGCTCACAGTGCATGTCAGAGCAAATGAGAATCATGAGGTCTAAGGAACTGCCTGAAGAGCTCAGAGACAGAATTGTGGCAAGGCACAGATCTGGCCAAGGTTACAAAAACATTTCTGCTGCACTTAAGGTTCCTAAGAGCACAGTGGCCTCCATAATCCTTAAATGGAAGACATTTGGGACGACCAGAACCCTTCCTAGAGCTGGCCGTCCGGCCAAACTGAGCTATCGGGGGAGAAGAGCCTTGGTGAGAGAGGTAAAGAAGAACCCAAAGATCACTGTGGCTGAGCTCCAGAGATGCAGTCGGGAGATGGGAGAAAGTTGTAGTAAGTCGACCATCACTTCAGCCATCCACCAGTCGGGGCTTTATGGCAGAGTGGCCCGACGGAAGCCTCTCCTCAGTGCAAGACACATGAAAGCACACCTGAAGGACTCCAAGATGGTGATAAATAAGATTCTCTGGTCTGATGAGACCAAGATAAAACTTTTTGGCCTTAATTCTAAGCGGTATGTGTGGAGAAAACCAGGCACTGCTCATCACCTGTCCAATACAGTCTCAACAGTGAAGCATGGTGGTGGCAGCATCATGCTGTGGGGGTGTTTTTCAGCTGCAGGGACAGGACGACTGATTGCAATCGAGGGAAAGATGAATGCGGCCAAGTACAGGGATATCCTGGATGAAAACCTTCTCCAGAGTGCTCTGGACCTCAGACTGGGCCGAAGGTTCACCTTCCAACAAGACAATGACCCTAAGCACACAGCTAAAATAACGAAGGAGTGGCTTCACAACAACTCCGTGACTGTTCTTGAATGGCCCAGCCAGAGCCCTGACTTAAACCCAATTGAGCATCTCTGGAGAGACCTGAAAATGGCTGTCCACCAACGTTTACCATCCAACCTGACAGAACTGGAGAGGATCTGCAAGGAGGAATGGCAGAGGATACCCAAATCCAGGTGTGAAAAACTTGTTGCATCTTTCCCAAAAAGACTCATGGCTGTATTAGATCAAAAGGGTGCTTCTACTAAATACTGAGCAAAGGGTCTGAATACTTTGGACCATGTGATATTTCAGTTTTTCTTTTTTAATAAATGTGCAAAAATGTCAACAATTCTGTGTTTTTCTGTCAATATGGGGTGCTGTGTGTACAATAATGAGGAAAAAAAAAGAACTTAAATGATTTTAGCAAATGGCTGCAATATAACAAAGAGTGAAAAATTTAAGGGGGTCTGAATACTTTCCGTACCCACTGTATAAATATTTTTTAGATGGATACAAATATTTTGTTTTAATAAATTTCAGCGATAAACTGGACAAGTGACAACAATGTAGAAAACTACTGTTTGATAGTTTATGGAGGATTATTAATGTTCCAAACTACTATTAAATAAAGTTTCGCAGCATAAAGTTTACAAAATTCTATTGTTGAGAACAGATGTTTGTGTTTAAACCACTAGGTGGCACACTCCACTCACACACACACTCCACTCACACACACACAGTCTCACACACACACTCCAACACGCTTACATATTCACACACACTCCACTCACACACACACAGTCTCACACACACACTCCAACACGCTTACATATTCACACACACTCCACTCACACACACACAGTCTCACACACAGTCTCTCACAGACACACTCTCACACACTCTCACACAGTCTCACACACAGTCTCCAACACACTCACACACACTCCACTCACACACACACTCCACTCACACACACACTCCACTCACACACACACAGTCTCACACAGTCTCACACACAGTCTCCAACACGCTCACATACTCACACACACTCCACTCACACACACTCCACTCACACACACACTCCACTTACACACACACAGTCTCACACACACACACACACACTCCAACACGCTCTCACACACACTTTCCAGCTGTAACGTGTGTAAACTTGTCATATTTGAGAAATCTGTGGCTTTATTCTCACTCACCAGCAGTTTCCCTTCACCCTCTTCTGCGCTGTGATTGGCTGGTCCTCCTGATGGGGGCGGAGTCATCACAGCTCATTAGATCCAGTTTCTGATCACAATCTTATTTTGGGAAGAAAGAAGAACCTTCAACTGAGACATTCAGATCAGAGCAGTGTGTGAGATCACAGCTCTCCCTCTCTCACACACACACACACGCACACTCGCACACTCACACACTGCACTCACTCACACACACACGCACACGCACACTCGCACACTGCACTCACTCACACACACACTCACACACGCACTCGCACACTCACACACTGCACTCACTCACACACACACGCACTCACACACTCACTCACACACTCGCACGCACACACACACACACACGCACGCACTCACGCACTCACACACACACGCACTCACACACTCACACACGCACTCACACACGCACTCACTCGCACGCACGCACTGCACTCACTCACACACGCACACACACACACACACACACATGCACTCACACACTGCACTCACACACACACACTCACACTACACACACACACACACACGCACTCACACACAGTTTTAGGGCTTTTGTCTACATCAAAAAGTATAAAATATCCAATATATCAAACATCCAATAAACATACCATGAAAACTGAATAAAAGTATTAAAAAAAAAAATCAAAACTATCTAAATGTTATAATAAAACCATCATATAAAATAAAAATGTAAATGTAAAAAAAAATCATTAAAAATCATACAAATATTAAAAAAAACATGAAGTATCGTAAAAAAAGTATCTTAAAAATAAAAACATTACAGTTTTTCTCAAATGCTAAAACACAAAAGCCAATCCTCTAAACCAAATGACCAGTTGTCTAAACACATTTACTAAATCTAGCCATCATTTTCCAATATCATAAACACATTTCACATGAAGACACAATTCACAAAACACAATCCTCCGTTCTCATAAATCTTAACACATTTTTCCTTGCTAAAACACAAGTTGCAAAAGAACTCTGCTCATATTCTCAAATGAAAGCTCATGTGATGCAAAATGCTTGCCACAGTCAGCAATATTTGAACACAATGAACACACCTGGCGTCATTCATTACACACAACGACTCAAAGTTGAAGACACTTGTTGCTAATGCTGTGACCACATGTATAAAAGCAAGTTCAGAGTGCACAGTTTGCTGAAGATTCCAAACAAACACAATGGATGAAGGCAGAGTCAGGGGAAGAGGAATTCAAGTCAGAGGAGGGAGAAGAGCCAGCCATGGAAGAAGAGGAGCAGGCCAACGAGGGAGAGGAGCAGGCCAACGAGGAAGAGGAGGAGGCCAACGAGGAAGAGGAGGAGGCCAACGAGGAAGAGGAGGAGGCCAACGAGGAAGAGGAGGAGGCCAACGAGGAAGAGGAGTTCAAATCAGAGGAGGAAGAGGAGCAGGCCAACGAGGAAGAGGAGTTCAAATCAGAGGAGGAAGAGGAGCAGGCCAACGAGGAAGAGGAGCAGGCCAACAAGGGAGAGGAGCAGGCCAACGAGGAAGAGGAGGAGGCCAACGAGGAAGAGGAGGAGGCCAACGAGGAAGAGGAGGAGGCCAACGAGGAAGAGGAGGAGGCCAACGAGGAAGAGGAGGAGGCCAACGAGGAAGAGGAGCAGGCCAACGAGGAAGAGGAGCAGGCCAACAAGGGAGAGGAGCAGGCCAACGAGGAAGAGGAGCAGGCCAACGAGGAAGAGGAGCAGGCCAACAAGGGAGAGGAGCAGGCCAACAAGGGAGAGGAGCAGGCCAACGAGGAAGAGGAGGAGGCCAACGAGGAAGAGGAGGAGGCCAACGAGGAAGAGGAGGAGGCCAACGAGGAAGAGGAGGAGGCCAACGAGGAAGAGGAGCAGGCCAACGAGGGAGAGGAGCAGGCCAACGAGGAAGAGGAGCAGGCCAACGAGGAAGAGGAGGAGGCCAACTAGGGAGAGGAGCAGGCCAACAAGGGAGAGGAGAAGGTCCAGGAGGGAGAGCAAGACAACCCCACGCACCATCATTACGGACGAGATGCGAGCAGCAGTCATTGACCATGGCATGACAATGGCTGAAGCAGGACTAAGAGTCCGTCCAAACCTGAGTAGGTTCACCGTGGCCACCATTATCAGGGCATTCAGACAACACAACAGGTATTGTACTCTATTGCTTTCTTTGTCACAAAACAATTTTACAAGCCTGTGAAAGTAGTCTATTGGTTTCAAATCAGTTGTTACTGTATTGTAAAACATGTCAATTGACAACACATGTTTCTTTCTTTAGAGTTGAAAGAATGCCACATAGAGGTGGGAGGGTTGCCATATTTACAGCGGCACAAGAAACCCTCATTGTGGATATGGTTCATGAGAACAACCTCATCAGACTCCGGGAGATCAGAGACAAAGTCATTGCCGATAATGTCAACTTTGAGAGCATTGATGTCAGCTTGGCCACAATAGACCGAGTTCTCCGGCGCCAAAAGATGCGGATGAAACAGGTCTATAGGGTTCCCTTTAAGCGCAACTCTGCGCGACACAAAGACCTACGTTACGAGTATGTGCAAGTAAGTATACATCCATGTTCACAGTACAGTTAGTGGACATACTGTGTTGCTCAGTGGCCTACATTACTTCTGGACAATACTGTGCTACCTGATTGACTGTTGTTCTGAACACCTGTGCACTTTCACATTTTCACAGAGGATATTACAGTTGGACGCGATGGCCAGACCTCATGAGTACCTCTTCCTGGATGAGGCTGGCTTCAACCTGCAGAAACGAAGGCAAAGAGGCCGTAACATCATTGGCCAAAGAGCCATCACTGAGGTTCCTGGCCAACGGGGGGGTAATATTACTCTTTGTGCGGCCATGGGTTCGGAGGGGCTTGTCCACCGGCATGCTGTCCTTGGGTCTTACAACACCCAACGTCTCCTCACCTTCCTAGAGGAGCTAAAAGACATCCTCCTGGACCGCCAACAACACCATCCTGGGCCCGCACATCACATTTATGTGATCATTTGGGACAATGTACGCTTCCACAGAACAAACCAAATCAGAGAGTGGTTCACCACCAACAGTAACCACTTTTTAAACGTCTGTCTGCCACCCTACTCCCCTTTCCTGAACCCTATAGAGGAGTTCTTCTCATCGTGGAGATGGAAGGTTTATGACAGACAACCATACACTAGAGAGAACCTCCTAAGGGCAATGGAGCTGGCCTGTGTTGACATCCCAGTGGAGGCCTTCCAAGGATGGATTCGCCATTCCAGGGTGTTTTTCCCGCGGTGCCTGGCAAGAGACAATATAGCCTGCGATGTGGATGAGGTGATGTGGCCCGATGCAGCTCAGCGACATGATGCCGCACAGTAATTGTGGTGTGTGTGTGGTGTGAATAAAGTAAATAAAAAACTTCACACCCTGATCATGTTTTCAAGAGTACTGTTGTGTGCAATAGATTCTGTTTTTGCATTGAGTTGTGTTACAGTAGTGTACATGCAGAATTTACTATAGATTTATACTCTTCATATGAAACTCACAAATCTAAATGCCTAATCCTCTGCAGAGATCTAAGAAGATCCATTACTGTAAAGTTTCTAAAAATATGCATTGGCAGTTATGAAACAAAGAACCTTCTCACAAATTGAGCATTGTGTTTTCAATTGTTTTGCTGTAGTGTGTAATGATGTGTATAGTGTTTACATTTTTGAAAGCTTCGAGCTGCTCTTTTGGTGTGAAAGTTTGAGTTTTGAAGTGAGAAGGTGTGGTTGTGTTTATGTAGCTTTAGAAAAGGGTGTTGTGTTTAGACATTGGGGAACATGGAGGAAACGTTTGTGAAATGTGTTTTAGCATTTGAGAAAAACTGTATATATATATATATGATTAGTAAGTCATTATGTTTTTGCTTAAACTCAAAAATAATTCAAGCAATTTCAACCCTTTTATAAGAGATTCAACAAAAAAAAATTAAGTCTTAAATGTAAAATAATAAAGGTTGAAATGACTCGGCATGAAGATCCGCAACTGAACTCAAGCTTTAAGCTGAAATAGTTTTTAAAAAAAGTAAAATAAAAAAATAAAAGTATCATATAAATATAAAACACAAGTGAATCTTCTGAGAGTTTGCATGTCAAATACAGACAATAGATCATATTTAAATATCTGAGTCTTTTGTGACATTTATTTTTAGAGACTTTCAAAAGAGGAACAATATTCATCATTTAGACTCATTTACACTGATGAAGATGATGATGTTTATCTGTAATAATCACTGTCTCAGTTTGTGCAGCGCATGCTTTACGGTTCCTCTAAACCTCTTTAACCCAGCCTCACAAAACCACTCCTGACAGACAGATGTGATATATCTGACATGAGCAGATCTGTGTGTGCGTGCGCGTGTGTGTGCGTGTGTGTGTGTGTGTGTGTCGCATATGTTCATTACTGCGTTTGAAGTGCAGCAGATCACAGACTGAAGAACCATCTGGGACTAAAACACACAAACAACATTGTGTGTGTGTGTGTGTGAGAGAGTGAGAGAGTGTGTGTGTGTGTGTGTGTGTGTGTGTGTGTGTTTAACAGGGCCAGTGTACGAGCATCACGTCTACAGTTACTACACGACCAGTATGGAGTAAAACTTTTTTTTATTTTTTTTATCCATACTATAGTAAGTTTTTCTTGGACACATCATTTTCTTGTCCATAATGTTTGATGGGTGTAAAAGAAGGTTGTGTGTGTGTGTGTGTTAGTGTGAGTGGTAGTGTGTGTGTGTGTGTGTGTGTGTGTGTGTGTGTGTGTGTGTGTGTGTGTGTGTGTGTGTGTGTGTGTGTGTGTGTGTGTGTGTGTGTGTGTGTGTGTGTGTCCACCTGAGTTCTGCAGGTTCGGGAACAATTACACGAGTCCGGAAAACAACATTACTGAGCCATTAGTGTAATAACAGTGTTTCAGTTGTTTCTGCAGGAACACACACACACACACACACACACACACTCACTCACTCACATATTATACACAAATATAAAAAAATAAAATATAAAAATATCAGAAGTTTCATAAAAATATGTAAACATCAAAATATAATAAAATATACATAGAAATATCAAAAAAGTATCATAAAATATATAAAAATATCAGAAGTATTTTTCAGACATAAATATATTTAAAATGTAAATTAACAAAATAAAATAAAAAATCCAACAAACTGAGCGAGGACAGACTGAGGACAGAACTGTAATGATGGTGGTATTGGTGTTTCTGAAGGATGTTCCAGAGCGTCTGGAAAACATCAGCGAGTCTCTGTTATGAGAGCGTGTGTGTGTGTGTGTGTGTGTGTGTGTGTGTGTGTGTGTGTGATGGCAGCTCTTTATTTCTGGAGTCTGATTTCTTCTTGGATGCCGCTCGTTTGGCTTGGAAGCGGGACGAGAGAGAAGTGACAGTATATGTGAGTTGGCAGAGCTCAGATAAACCAACAGAGGAGCGTCAGTGTGTCTGTTCTGGGTGGGCCGGCATGTGCAGACAAACATCAGACATCAGACAGACTTCAGACAAACATCAGACAAACATCAGACAAACATCAGATATCAGACAGACATCAGACAGACTTCAGACAAACATCAGACATCAGACAGACTTCAGACAGACTTCAGACAAACATCAGATATCAGACAGACATCAGACAGACTTCAGACAAACATCAGACAAACATCAGACATCAGACAGACTTCAGACAAACATCAGACAGACATCAGACAGACATCAGACAGACATCAGACAGACATCAGACAGACATCAGACAAACATCAGATATCAGACAGACATCAGACAGACATCAGACAAACATCAGACAAACATCAGACAAACATCAGACATCAGACAGACTTCAGACAAACATCAGACAAACATCAGACAAACATCAGACAAACATCAGATATCAGACAGACATCAGACAGACTTCAGACAAACATCAGACAAACATCAGACAGACATCAGACAGACATCAGACAAACATCAGATATCAGACAGACATCAGACAGACATCAGACAGACATCAGACATCAGACAGACTTCAGACAAACATCAGACAAACATCAGATATCAGACAGACATCAGACAGACTTCAGACAAACATCAGATATCAGACAGACATCAGACAGACATCAGACATCAGACAGACTTCAGACAAACATCAGACAAACATCAGATATCAGACAGACATCAGACAGACATCAGACAGACATCAGACATCAGACAGACTTCAGACAAACATCAGACAAACATCAGATATCAGACAGACATCAGACAGACTTCAGACAAACATCAGACAAACATCAGACATCAGACAGACTTCAGACAAACATCAGACAGACATCAGACAGACATCAGACAGACATCAGACAAACATCAGATATCAGACAGACATCAGACAGACATCAGACAGACATCAGACATCAGACAGACTTCAGACAAACATCAGACAAACATCAGATATCAGACAGACATCAGACAGACTTCAGACAGACTTCAGACAAACATCAGACAGACTTCAGACAGACTTCAGACAGACTTCAGACAAACATCAGACAAACATCAGACAAACATCAGACATCAGACAGACTTCAGACAAACATCAGACAAACATCAGATATCAGACAAACATCAGACGTCAGACAAACATCAGATATCAGACAGACTTCAGACAAACATCAGACAGACTTCAGACAGACTTCAGACAAACATCAGACAAACATCAGACAAACATCAGACAAACATCAGACATCAGACAGACTTCAGACAAACATCAGACAAACATCAGACAAACATCAGATATCAGACAAACATCAGATACCAGACAAACATCAGATATCAGACAGACATCAGATATCAGACAGACATCAGACAGACTTCAGACAAACATCAGACAAACATCAGACAAACATCAGATATCAGACAGACATCAGACAGACATCAGACAAACATCAGACAGACATCAGACAGACATCAGACGTCAGACAGACATCAGACAGACATCAGACAGACATCAGACAGACATCAGACAAACATCAGACAAACATCAGACAGACATCAGACAAACATCAGACAAACATACAAATATCAGACAGACATCAGACGTCAGACATCAGACAAACATCAGACAAACATCAGACAAACATCAGACAAACATCAGACAAACATACAAATATCAGACAAACATCAGACAGACATACAAATATCAGACAAACATCAGACAAACATACAAACATCAGACAAACATACAAATATCAGACAAACATCAGACAGACATACAAATATCAGACAGACATCAGACGTCAGACATCAGACAGACATCAGACAAACATCAGACAAACATCAGACATACAAATATCAGACAAACATCAGACAGACATACAAATATCAGACAGACATCAGACGTCAGACATCAGACAGACATCAGACAAACATCAGACAAACATCAGACATACAAATATCAGACAAACATCAGACAGACATACAAATATCAGACAAACATCAGACAGACATACAAATATCAGACAGACATCAGACGTCAGACATCAGACAGACATCAGACAAACATCAGACAGACATACAAATATCAGACAGACATCAGACGTCAGACATCAGACAGACATCAGACAAACATCAGACAGACATACAAATATCAGACAAACATCAGACGTCAGACATCAGACAGACATCAGACAGACATCAGACAAAGATCAGACAAACATCAGACAGACATCAGACAAATATCAGACAAACATCAGACAGACATACAAATATCAGACAGACATCAGACGTCAGACATCAGACAGACATCAGACAAACATCAGACAGACATACAAATATCAGACAAACATCAGACGTCAGACATCAGACAGACATCAGACAGACATCAGACAGACATCAGACAAACATCAGACAGACATCAGACAAACATCAGACAAACATCAGACAGACATCAGACAAACATCAGACGTCAGACATCAGACAGACATCAGACAGACATCACAGACATCAGACAGACATCAGACAAACATCAGACAGACATCAGACAAATATCAGACAAACATCAGACAGACATACAAATATCAGACAAACATCAGACGTCAGACAGACATACAAATATCAGACAAACATCAAACAAACATCAGAAAGACAAACAGATAAAAAAACATGCGAATGACCAACCTGACACGGATCCTTCACGTCTGAGTCAGTGATTCATTCATAAAGAGTCACTTCATTCCTGAATGAATCAGCTGTTTTGAACAAATCAATTGAATCAATCAATGACTCACTCATAAAGAAGTATAATTTTCCTTTTTAAACATAATTTTACCTATTAATATTTGATATTAAATTCTATGTTTAACATTTTTACATTCTTATTTTATAATTAAGGCATTAATCTCATAACATTATGCAATTGTAATTGCAGTGTAAATGCATTCATGGGATCCTTCGCTTTGATCCAAGGCTCATTCCCACCTGTGCCGACGGTTTACAAGAAACCACAGCGAAATTCCAGCGCTGAACATTCCCATAACAACAACATCGGTACAACCAACATCTGTTACTAATCGTTTAAAGGAGATTTGAGATTTCCATCAGTAACAGAATCAGATCCTCATTCAGGATCCCGGATAAACTCTTGCGGAAGCTTCTTTATGCCGTGGGAAAAAACGTATTTGCAACTTTT
>CM038629.1:46516507-46529007 GCA_021554675.1 Leuciscus idus | reverse complement strand
GTATTACCAAGACTAAGGTGATTAAAGAGTACCGGATCTCCAATACAATACACAAAACAACTTGCAACATTACAGGGACAGAAGTGTTTTAGAAGTGCTTTAATTATGAATTCAATAATATCAACATAAACATTGAGTTTTTTTCAGTTTTACCATGTAATACAATCATGTCATGCCATTTTAAGGGGAAAGTGACATCCACAAACTTAAAAACATGGTCAATAAAACTTGCACAACTGTGTGATCTTTCAGAAAGCATACAGTATCATTACTGTTTTGACATTAAAATGACAAACAGATGAACCATTCAAAACTTCGAAAAGATTGACAAAACAGCCCTTGGAAACAGGCACAATTTAAAGATGTCATTAAACAGGCTTTGAAATGTATAAAATGAACTCACTCAACATGCAATATATGCTGCAACATGTAGAGAAACCGACTTACAAGGGACGGTTTACCTAAAAAGACAATTCTGTTATATCCAGAAAATGTAAACAGAATTGTCAAGTTTCAAAGCAGAATTACAGAGATAACAGGAAAAGTATTCAACAAAGTTAGTTTGGGCTGTACATCAGCTCTAGAAGAGTATAGTGTCATTAGAATACAACCATCATTGTAAGTACAAAAGCTCTCATGTGTTTAGAGAATACTAAAGCATGTATTCTTCTGTACAGAGAATGAGAGAGAGGCAGAAATTGAAAACCCACGGAAAGGATCCTCAGCGGTCTTACACTGCTGGCATTCAGTCAGTGTGGCCAGTTTTCCTTTGGTTATACACTCACCGAAAGGATTATTAGGAACACCTGTTCAATTTCTCATTAATGCAATTATCTAATCAACCAATCACATGGCAGTTGCTTCAATGCATTTAGGGGTGTGGTCCTGGTCAAGACAATCTCCTGAACTCCAAACTGAATGTCAGAATGGGAAAGAAAGGTGATTTAAGCAATTTTGAGCATGGCATGGTTGTTGGTGCCAGACGGGCCGGTCTGAGTATTTGACAATCTGCTCAGTTACTGGGATTTTCACGCACAACCATTTCTAGGATTTACAAAGAATGGTGTGAAAAGGGAAAAACATCCAGTATGTGGCAGTCCTGTGGGCGAAAATGCCTTGTTGATGCTAGAGGTCAGAGGAGAATGGGCCGACTGATTCAAGCTGATAGAAGAGCAACTTTGACTGAAATAACCACTCGTTACAACCGAGGTATGCAGCAAAGCATTTGTGAAGCCACAACACGCACAACCTTGAGACGGATGGGCTACAACAGCAGAAGACCCCACCGGGTACCACTCATCTCCACTACAAATAGGAAAAGAGGCTACAATTTGCACAAGCTCACCAAAATTGGACAGTTGAAGGCTGGAAAAATGTTGCCTGGTCTGATGAGTCTCGATTTCTGTTGAGAAATTCAGATGGTAGAGTCAGAATTTGGCGTAAACAGAATGAGAACATGGATCCATCATGCCTTGTTACCACTGTGCAGGCTGGTGGTGGTGGTGTAATGGTGTGGGGGATGTTTTCTTGGCACACTTTAGGCCCCTTAGTGCCAATTGGGCATCGTTTAAATGCCACGGCCTACCTGAGCATTGTTTCTGACCATGTCCATCCCTTTATGACCACCATGTACCCATCCTCTGATGGCTACTTCCAGCAGGATAATGCACCATGTCACAAAGCTCGAATCATTTCAAATTGGTTTCTTGAACATGACAATGAGTTCACTGTACTAAAATGGCCCCCACAGTCACCAGATCTCAACCCAATAGAGCATCTTTGGGATGTGGTGGAACGGGAGCTTCGTGCCCTGGATGTGCATCCCACAAATCTCCATCAACTGCAAGATGCTATCCTATCAATATGGGACAACATTTCTAAAGAACGCTTTCAGCACCTTGTTGAATCAATGCAACGTAGAATTAAGGCAGTTCTGAAGGCGAAAGGGGGTCAAACACAGTATTACTATGGTGTTCCTAATAATCCTTTAGGTGAGTGTATGTGCCTTAAAATGTTCAATTGCAGCTGTAACTTCAGCATTTGACCAGCACACTTTTTGTCCTTTCCACAAGGTTTTCTATTCCTGACTCACGTTCATTCTCTGTACAGAAGAATACATGCTTTAGTAAACTCTAACTATATGAGAGCTCATGCACTTACAATGGTGGTCATATTCTGATTTAAACCTCAGGTACCTTGAGGAACTTCAGTGGTTTCTCGATGGGCATCTTCTGAACACCTGTAGGAAATCAGTTATAGACAGATCAGAAACTCAGATGTAACTCAAACCTGCATCTAGAACTTAAAACTGGTTATACATCTGATATCTAAAAATTACATTTCAAATGACATTCAAAACATTATTCTGGAGATGGAATGTTGTGTTAAACATCTCCTTTTTAAAGTTTTTGACCAACATGAACATGATAAACTTATTGGTTTGGTACTGATTCCATTAATTTTGTTCTAGAATTTTTTTTTCTTTATAATAATATCTGATTATTGATAACTGATTTTTACAATTAATGGCAAAAGGAATGTTTAGAAATGTAATCTGATATTATCTACTGACACACTATAGCAGGGTTCACCAATCTCGGTCCTGGAGGGCCGCTGTCCTGCAGAGTTTAGCTCCAACCAGCTCCAACACACCTGGTTGAAAGTTTCTAGAATGCCTAGTGAGACCTTGATTATCTGGTTCAGGTGTGTTTAATTGGGGTTGGAGCTAAACACTGCAGGACAGCGGCCCTCCAGGACTGAGATTGGTGAACCCTGCACTATAGTATGATATATATATACATACACTACGAACAAAATTCTAAACGCTTTTGTTTTTGCCCCCATTTTTCATGAGCTGAACTAAAAGTTAAGACTTTTTCTATGTACACAAAAGGCCTATTTCTCTCAAATATTGTTCACAAATCTGTCTAAATCTGTGTTAGAGAGCACTTCTCCTTTGCCGAGATAATCCATCCACCTCACAGGTGTGGCATATCAAGATACTGATTAGACAGCATGATTATTGCACAGGTGTGCCTTAGGCTGGCCACAATAAAAGGCCACTCTAAAATGTGCAGTTTTGTGTGGTGTGGGGTGTCGGGGGGTCGGGGGGTGTCGGGGGTCTGGAAACAAGTCATTATCTGGTGTGACCATCATTTGCCTCACGCAGTACAACACATCTCCTTCGCATAGAGTTGATCAGGTTGTTGATTGTGGCCTGTGGAATGTTGGTCCACTCCTCTTCAATGGCTGTGTGAAGTTGCTGGATATTGGCAGGACCTGGAACATGCTGTCGTATACGCCGATTCAGAGCATCCCAAACATGCTCAATGGGTGACATGTCCGTTGAGTATGGTGGCCATGCAAGAACTGGGATGTTTTCAGCTTCCAGGAATTGTGTACAGATCTTTGCAGAATGGGGCCGTGCATTATCATGCTGCAACATGAGGTGATGGTCGTGGATGAATGGCACAACAATGGGCCTTAGGATCTCATCAAGGTATCTCTGTGCATTCAAAGTGCCATCAATAAAATGCACCTGCGTTCGTTGTCCATAACATACGCCTGCACATACCATAACCCCACCATGGGCCACTCGATCCACAATGTTGACATCAGCAAACCTGTCTGCCATCTGCCCTGTACAGTGAAAACCGGGATTCATCCGTGAAGAGAACACCTCTCCAAAGTGCCAGACGCCATCGAATGTGAGCATTTGCCCACGCAGGTCGTTTACAACGACCAACTGCAGGTCGAGACCCCGATGAGGACGATGAGCATGCAGATGAGCTTCCCTGAGACGGTTTTTGACAGTTTGTGCAGAAATTCTTTGGTTATGCAAACCGATTGTTGCAGCAGCTGTCCGGGTGGCTGGCCTCAGACGGTGTTGGAGGTGAAGATGCTGGATGTGGAAGTCCTGGGCTGGTGTGGTTACACGTGGTCTGCAGTTGTGAGGGCGGTTGTATGTACTGCCAAATTCTCTGAAAAGCCTTTGGAGACGGCTTATGGTAGAGAAATGAACATTCAATTCACGGGCAACAGCAGGTGGACATTCCCTCAAAACTTGCAACATCTGTGGCATTGTGCTGTGTGATAAAACTGCACATTTTAGAGTGGCCTTTTATTGTGGCCAGCCTAAGGCACACCTGTGCAATAATCATGCTGTCTAATCAGTATCTTGATATGCCACACCTGTGAGGTGGGATGGATTAACTCGGCAAAGGAGAAGTGCTCACTAACACAGATTTAGACAGATTTTTGAACAATATTTGAGAGAAATAGGCATTTTGGGTACATAGAAGAAGTCTTAGAACTTTGAGTTAGATCTATAATTTTGTTCAGTGTATATAACTGGCTTAAAACCATTTTTCTTTGGTGAAAATACTAACGTAACATTGCTGGGTACACACCAAAAGATAATCAGGCTGATTTTGGGCCGATTTCCCCCTTCTGACAATCCTAGCTGTGTCCCGATTATCTTGATGGTTATAGATTATCTTATCAGATTTTCCCTTGGTGTGAGGTGTGTTAAGATTGTCCGAACCTGATCGGAAGAACGTCGGAGCCGCCCTGATCGCGAATCGCAAATATTCAACTTGTTGAATATTTACGATCAGAAATCCTGAAATGTGGGGGGAAGCCCAAGGACAAAAGCGCGCATGCTCTGGAGATTATCACGTGAAAGGAAACAATATCCAATCAGAAAGCGAGATGAAGGAAGACGGAAGCATAACAAACGCAGTCATGGCGCAGCACAAAGTGAAATTGATGTGGACAGCAGAGATGGAGGATCAGCTTGTTGATTTGTGGCACAAATGTTTACACAACGTGTTGTGTAAAACTTTTCCAAACACTATCATTGCAATTTCTTCCTGCATATCGTCCGCCATGCTTATTCTGAGGTCTCTAGAGTGTTAACAGTCGAGACTCTGATTGCATGGTCTTTAGGGTTGGGTATCTAGAACCGGTTCCAAAATGCCAAAAACCGGGGATTCGATAAGACGTGCGCACTTCAATTCCGCTTATCGATTCCTTACTTTGGTGATGCTCACATGCGCGAGGTGAATGGCAGTGAGCATTTGTTTACAGTTGTATTGATCTGCCTGCCGCACATGCGCTGTACGTTATATTTACGATGGCGGAGCGCAGCAGACGTTCAAAAGTTTGGTTAAGCTTTTCAAAAAAAGATGAAAATACAGCGAATTGTATCACATGCAAGAAAGACATTTCATGCAAGGGAGGAAGCACCTCCAATATGATGAAACATTTGCTGCAACACAGGGTCAATTTGAAGGAATGCAGCGCATGTGATTCGGTGCGATCTCTCAACAGCAGTACCACAGGTTTCCACACACCAGATAAAGCTACTAGCAGCAGCAATAGTAGTCTCTCACACTCAGGTACAAAACTAGAGCCGCATAATTCTGGATAAAATGAGAACCAGTTTTGTTTAAAATAGAGATCATGAATAAATACATCAGACAATTAATACGAGTCGAGTCTATAATTCCTTAAAGTGTTATATATATACAGTATATTGTAAATTAAGATGCATTGTCACAGTTTTACTGGTAATAGCCTAAATGTAACAAGAATAAAAGGTAGAAAAAAGTATTTGCTCTCTTTTTTCTCTCCAATAAATATTGGAATCGAAACCAAGAATCGTTAAGAACCGGATTCGATAAGCAGAATCGGATTCGTTAAAATTTAAACGATACCCAACCCTCACGGTCTTTTCACATCATGGCACACCATACACTATAGGAGCAAAACGGTTAAATCTAGGATTTTTTGTCCTCATGTTTGTGGTCTATCACATTTTGAAAATCTTATAAGATGTAAAAAATCTTTTGGTGTGTACCCAGCATTAGTTGACACATACCAACATTACTGGAGACGCCTGCAGCTCCAGCAGGAACATCACCTTCAGAACCGCTTTCATCAGGATCACTGGCATCAGAGTCCATCATACTGATCTCATCTTAAAGAAAAAGAGACATTTAAAACAAGAACATCTTCAGTTTAACCTGTATTCTCAGAAGTAATTTATGAAACATGACAAATGGCACCGTTTAATAATAATAATCATATTAATAACAACTATAATACTTCACTAAGATCACTATTATTAGAATTATCGCCTAGACAGTGATATACTAATACTGTCAATGAAAAATTAATATTTTATAATGAGTATATTATTTTACAATAAGAGGTTATAATACTTTCTTAATTTCTTCACTTAAGCTGTTATACTGGCAGAAACCTGCAGTTTAAGTGAAAACAGGTTTATAAACGCATCTTATTGCAAAATTGTATTACCACAAAAAATGTGGATATAATGCGAATGTGAAAATAGAGAGTAACTGGTGCTGGTTGCGTTCCCAAATGCATGTTAAACTTATGGCACATGCAGAGATGGAGTTCACTGCATTCATTCCCTGTGAAACGAGGCATGGAAAAAGCCAGATCATGAGCTGATCGAGCGAGCAAAGTGTGCTCTTCAGTTTGAAACACGCAGCACAACAGACTACAGACTTACTTTCTTATCGTCTTTTGCGATTTGATAAGGGCATTAAGCCATGTTGTGCTTTTGACTTTAATATGTTTGAGAGATGCTTTGCCAAAGCAATTGCGCAAAAAACAAAGACAATTTATGTTATTATGAGGCGTAAAAATATTTTCGGTTCTTTTGGTTCAAACTGTGGAGGGATAGATTAGACTGTGGTGGGTCACTAGAGTAAAGGTAATTAATGGTAACACTATGAATTTTACTCCTCCCAAAAATGCCAAATAATAAACAGGTGAGAGCGTATTTTAGGCTATATGACACGTTATAGTGAGATATGACAGCGCTTCTGCAACACGCATCACTGCAGATGAGTAGCTGAGGATCTCTTCAGCATGCTGATGCACAAAATACAAACTAAAAATAAATTAAAGTAAGTCGCAGATGCTCAACACACAGTCATCTTCATTAAAAGTAGTGAGAATAAATGATTTTACCAGTGCTGATGCTACTCTCTCTCCTATTGATCTTAAAATTAGCTGATACAAAAAATGCTGCTCATAGCGGTAGCTTTCGATGACGTGAACACCGTTAAATCTGATATAGCGCGGGAAATGAAGATCGGATTTATGTCTGTTTTGTGCAGACACATTTATGTGGCCAAGTGTAAATGGAATTGTTTTGACCAGGTGTAAAACAGCCCCAAAGATGATGTGAAAAAGTTCTTACTAGACTAGCATTTCCTAAAATGATGCAATGCTCTTTTTATTACCATCTCAACACAGTCTTGATCCTCCAATGATGATTGTTCCTTCTCAGGGCTCACCTGAAAGCAAGGCAAAGAAAGAAAAAATAAATATCTATTAGATACAAAGGATTCAGAGATTCTCCAAATGAAGCAGCACAGATACTTGACTCCATTTACACTGACTGATCACTGTCATAAAACATACAATTAAAACAATTTCACATTATCAATGATATACTTGAGCAAAAGAAGGCTGATGACGCCAAACTAATTCAGGTATGATGGGACATTTCAAACAGTGACTTAAGATTTAAAACACTGTGACATAAGTTGTAATCAAGTATAAAGTTAAAACCCTATAAATATATGGTCATAACCAATCAGGGATGCATGAAAATAATGCTCATTATTAATGTTATCATTGTCAATCCGATAAGAAAATTAGGCCGCTATATTAACACTAATAAATAATGGATTACTTCCTTCAGCTTCAGATGTGCGCTGTTCACCATGATGGTTTTGAAATGTTTGAATCACAAATCTGTGAAATCAGCGCATTGTTACAGGGAGAGTTCGCTTGTGGAATTGTAAGTTGTAATATTTTTTATTTTTGTTATATATCTGATTTATCTCATATAGGATGCATTTGGCTGAGTTAATGAGTGCTGCAGTAAACACTTCACTGTAGGCCTACCGGTGGTCAGCAAAACATTAATTATGATTGGGACTGTCATATATACATAACACTATAATGAGCAAACTATTGCATTAAAAACGTCGTGAATTCTTTGGGTTTAGTTGCTGTGTTTCAGCGTGTTGTCCTGGGAGGAGCGCATCCACAACAGGAGTTTCACTATGTAATAGTTGATTACTATTAATAATAGCTCAAGTTAATCTGTGCATGATTTTGTGCAAGTATAAGTTGTAATATTGTGTTTATTTTGTATAAATATCTAATTTATCATATATAGGTTGTGTTCCGTTGAGCTAAAACCATCTAACAAAGCCTCAGTTTAGGGGTGTTCCTTCAGCTCTTTAGGCCATTTCATTTTAAGTTTAATGTTGTCTAATAACTTGTTTGCATTTTAATTTCATTTGATTTATTATTATTATTATTATTAAGGCATTAACTATAAACTAACTGTTAATGCATTAACTAACATGAACTAACAGAGAGAAGAACTTTTGTTAATGTGAGTTAATAAAATATGCGAATTCATGTTCGTTCACAGTGTATTAAATTAACAGATTCAACACTGGATCCTAAAATGTCTTGGAAAATGTTGAGATTAACGTTAAGTAAGATAAACATTAAGTAAATCCTGTAGAAGTATTGTTCATTCATTGTTAGTTCATGTTAACTAATACTAACAAGATGAAACCTTTTTATAAAGTATTGCCATTTTTTTATAAAGAAAGTTGGAAATATGAATGTAAAATTCATTTTAGAAGCTAAGAAACCTTACACTGGTTCAAACTAGGCCACTGTACTGTATATGTTTGATTTATGTTGAAGTGTTTGGGACATTGGCTTTAAATGATGTGCATTTCGTTTTTGTAATCAGGCTTTCAAAGTATATCAAATTTTGGATTTAGATTCATCGGCTAATATATCAGATATCGGCTTTCGAATATAAAGAATGATCAGTTATCGGCCCAAATGTTCATATCGCTGTATGGATATCGCTGTATGGAATTTGATTTCCAAAAAAACAATACCTTCTGTACATCTCTGACTTCTGACTGGGACGGGGACGGACTCTTCATTTCGAGAGTGGAGGGTTCAACCTCACTGAGAGTCTACAAAACATCACATTAGACATGAAACAGTGGTGTAAATATGTGAACACTAGATCTCACAGATGTCTCTGCTTCGTTTGCTCGTTCTCTTCCAGCACAACTCTCACTTACCTTGTCTAGTCCCACAGTCAGAGCAGCACAATCACTGCCTGATGACCACTGGCTCTTATGGCTCATCTGAGAATATGAAATTAAGCGTTACATACAGAAACACTTCACCTAAGAGTTTAAAAAAAGCATTATAAATGGAATATATAAAGGATAATGTACAGTCAGTCAGTAATTAATACAAAATAAACTGACAGGATAATAAGGGTCCTGATACACAGCTACCTATCAATAAATATTTGCACATGAAATACTGATTTGAGATAATATACAAGATTACAAAATAGTTAAAGTTTTCAAATCAATATTTCAATATTTAAATGCTACCACAAGGTAATGTTCACGGCTTTTATGCATCACATTACATGTGTTTTCATTCCAGTGTGTCAGGTTGTGTGTAGCTTTACACCAGTTTTATGAGGACACTAGATTTATGAGGACATCATAAGAGCATGTTCCTGATGTTTGACTTTGACTGAGTGTGTTGTGTAAGTTTAACAGAATACTGGTCTATGAGGACACTAGATTTATGAGGACATCATAAGAACATGATCCTGATGTTTGACTTGACTGAAGAATCTCAGTGTGTTGTGTAAGTTTAACAGAATCCTGGTCTATGAGGACACTAGATTTATGAGGACATCATAAGAGCATGTTCCTGATGTTTGACTTTGACTGAGTGTGTTGTGTAAGTTTAACAGAATCCTGGTCTATGAGGACACTAGATTTATGAGGACATCATAAGAACATGATCCTGATGTTTGACTTTGACTGAGTGTGTTGTGTAAGTTTAACAGAATCCTGGTCTATGAGGACACTAGATTTATGAGGACATCATAAGAACATGATCCTGATGTTTGACTTTGACTGAGTGTGTTGTGTAAGTTTAACAGAATACTGGTCTATGAGGACACTAGTTTTACTGGGACACTGGTAACTAGATACACTTGGACGGCACTGAGTTCAAGTGTGTGTATGTATGAGAGTGATACGAGACATTGCGCCTGTGCTAGATGTACAGTAAGTGATCGTGACTCACTTCTTACACACACAATCATAATTCAGGGACTGATAACTGTGGCAAATAATCTGTTTCTGAGGAAACAGAGTTATTACATTAACTTCTTGGATACCTTTAGAGTTGCTGTATCTTGTTCAGGTTTCATCTGATTCTTCAGAGTTATCATCTGAAAAAAAAAAAGTAGTAAAAATATATAAAAAAGACAAATAAATACTAATTTTAGTATCACTTATTGAAAGCCAAACAGAGGTTGCTATTTTTTACCAACTTCTTCAATGATTATATTTAATCTGACAAGCACAAATAGTTTTCGCTATTGGTATTAGCCACAATGAGCTGTGAATTATGGGTTATCAGTATCGATCCTAATATTCCATATGTGTGTCCCGGTAAAACTAGTGTCCTCATAGACCAGGATTCTGTCAAACTTACACAACACACTGAGATTCTCCTGTCAAGTTAAACATCAGGAACATGCTCTTATAATGATGTCCTCATAAAACGGTGTCCTCATAAAACAGGTGTAAGACACACACACACTTGACACACTGTAATGAACATGCATGTAATGTGATGCATTAAAGCCATGAACATTAACTTGTAGGGCTGCACAATGTATTGCTTTATCATTCATACCCATCTGTGGTAGTGACATTGCAGTATAGGCCTCTGTGAAGTCAGGCTATATAAAGACTCTGCCGTGTTATTTTACAGTTGATTACTCATGTTCTGTACCTAAATGCTGTTAGACTTAGCTGGAATATATGAGGCATTGTTTATTTCACATCTTTGTTAATTTTTTTTATCTCTGCTTGCAATTTATTATTTTCTATGCAGATGCAAACCCCTACAAAATCACACCAATCATTCTAGAATGATTAATTATTTCCAAATAGAGCTATTCAATTCATTTAGTGAAATTGCTTTTCATATTGAAAAACTTTTGTTAATGTGAGTTAATAAAATATGCAAATTCATGTTCGTTCACAGTGTATTAAATTAACAGATTCAACACTGGATCCTAAAATGTCTTGGAAAATGTTGAGATTAACGTTAAGTAAGATAAACATTAAGTAAATCCTGTAGAAGTATTGTTCATTCATTGTTAGTACATGTTAACTAATACTAACAAGATGAAACCTTTTTGTAAAGTGTTGTCATTTTTTTATAAAGAAAGTTGGAAATATGAATGTAAAATTCATTTTAAAAGTTAAGGAATCTTACATTAGGCCACTGTACTGTATATGTTTGATTTATGTTGAAGTGTTTGGGACATTGGCTTTAAATGATGTGCGTTTCGTTTTTGTAATCAGGCTTTCAAAGTATATCAAATTTTGGATTTAGATTCATCGGCTAATATATCAGATATCGGCTTTCGGATATAAAGAATGATCAGTTATCGTCCCAAATGTTCATATCGCTGTATCCCTAATTTGATTTCCAAAAAAACAATACCTTCTGTACATCTCTGACTTCTGACTGGGACGGGGACGGACTCTTCATTTCGAGAGTGGAGGGTTCAACCTCACTGAGAGTCTACAAAACATCACATTAGACATGAAACAGTGGTGTAAATATGTGAACACTAGATCTCACAGATGTCTCTGCTTCGTTTGCTCGTTCTCTTCCAGCACAACTCTCACTTACCTTGTCTAGTCCCACAGTCAGAGCAGCACAATCACTGCCTGATGACCACTGGCTCTTATGGCTCATCTGAGAATATGAAATTAAGCGTTACATACAGAAACACTTCACCTAAGAGTTTAAAAAAAGCATTATAAATGGAATATATAAAGGATAATGTACAGTCAGTCAGTAATTAATAAAAAATAAACTGACAGGATAATAAGGGTCCTGATACACAGCTACCTATCAATAAATATTTGCACATGAAATACTGATTTGAGATAATATACAAGATTACAAAATAGTTAAAGTTTTCAAATCAATATTTCAATATTTAAATGCTACCACAAGGTAATGTTCACGGCTTTTATGCATCACATTACATGTGTTTTCATTCCAGTGTGTCAGGTTGTGTGTAGCTTTACACCAGTTTTATGAGGACACCGTTTTATGAGGACATCATAAGAGCATGTTCCTGATGTTTGACTTGACTGAAGAATCTCAGTGTGTTGTGTAAGTTTAACAGAATCCTGGTCTATAAGGACACTAGATTTATGAGGACATCATAAGAACATGATCCTGATGTTTGACTTGACTGAAGAATCTCAGTGTGTTGTGTAAGTTTAACAGAATCCTGGTCTATGAGGACACTAGATTTATGAGGACATCATAAGAACATGATCCTGATG
>CM038629.1:46454007-46509007 GCA_021554675.1 Leuciscus idus | reverse complement strand
CTGGGGTCATGTGACAGTAGCGTCTCAGGGGTCATGTGACAGTAGCATCTCTGGGGTCATGTGACCGCACCGCTCACCTGTGTAGGACTCGGGAGGATCGGGGCTGTAGCGTCTCAGCAATGAACCGACCGGCCCCTGATAATGGCAGAGCATCGGGTCGATCGCCTCCATGTCCGCATCACTTCCTGTGTCTAGCTGGCAGAGGCCTATGGGACGAGGATAATTTTTAACTATCATTTCAGTTCCACCTGTAAATTTGCAGCCATTTTTTTTTACCGTAAATATCACTGATTGTTTCTACAGTGTATAAAGAGAGCGGAGGGGCACGTCTTACTGTTCATGTCTTTGGGTGGCATGTAAAACCCCCCAATGGAAGAGCCAATGTACTGATGGCTGTCGCTCTCAGACGCCATAAACCCGTCCTGGCGCTCCGCTAGCGTTCCCTGGGACGACAGATAGCTCGGGATATCCGCCGGCAGATTCGTCTCATCTGCACATGGAGAGAAACAGAATTATTGCCGTTACGTGTTCATGTTGAACCAGACATGTGTGAGTGTGTGTGTGTGTGTGTGTGTGTGTGTGTGTGAGAGAGTGAGTGCCCACTTTTCAGGACTGACCTGTGTTGGTGACGCTGCAGTCCTCGTTGCGTCGGCGCGTGTGGTAAATGATCACCACCCACACGAGAGACGTTCCCACAACGCAACACACCACCGCGATGATCACGATGCCCACGGTGGTCCAGCCGTCGTCCTCAGACCCTCTTCCCGCCGGAGACCCGATGGACACGCCCGGGTCACAGTTGGGGTTGGGAAGGATTGCCAGACGCACGTTCCCGCGCTCCGTTCCCAGAGGATTGGACATCTCGCACGTGTATGTTCCCGCGTCTCCCTCCGCGGCGTCCACGATGATTAGCAGCTGGTTCCCCGCGGCGAAGAAGTGCCGCTCGGTCACGACTAGCGGGCTGTCGTCTTTGGTCCAGTTGAGCCGGGGTGCAGGACTCCCGCCCGCGATACACTGCAGAACCGCGGTCTCGCCCGTCGCCACCGAGCGGTCCATCAGCGGGCGCAAGAACGACGGCGTTTCTGGAGGAGGAACGGGACGTTATTCGATGAAAATGGCGTAAACGGGTGCGTCAATATTGATGTTTCCTTTCAGTAACAACTCAAGAAAGAAAGAAAGATTAGTTGTAAATAGAGATATATGTGCAGACTAACCCAGCACGGTTAGCGTAGCGTTAGCTGAGACGGCTCCTGCTGTGTTCTGGGCCGTACAGCTGTACACGCCGATGTCTTCTGTCTTCACGTCCACCATGAAGAACACGTCGTCTCTCGGCATGACGTGCATCCGTCGCTCGCGGGCCGCTGGGAAATCCGTGCCTCCATCTTTCTGCCAGGCGATCTGAGGAGACGGGTGTCCGCTAGCTGCGCACTCCAGTCGAGCCGTAGCTCCCGCGCGGATCGTCAGATCCATTGGCATCTTGGTGAAGTACGGCAGCACTGCGGAGACAAAATCAGAACCTTCCTGTCTCACTTGAAACCAACTTAAACTGCAGTTCATGGACTGGCCACTAGAGGCCGGCTGCAGAAGAGACTCAGTCCCATAGACTCGCATGTTAAAACACTCAACTTTACAGCAGAATAAAACATATTTACAGTCTAACGCAAAAAGTGGTTTTGGTCTATAAAGCTGATGTTGCTCTTCATGACGACTGTGAGGCGGGTGATTTTTTTTAAAACTCATCCGTTTAAATTATATTAAGCCTTAAAGTTGTGCATAATTAAGGGCGTGGCCACTTGAGTGACAGGTGGATTGCCGCTGATGTCACTGCTAGCCGTTTGTCTGCTGTCTGTTTTGATCTGAAGACTTACTGTTGACGGTCAGCTTGGCTTTGCTGGAGTACGAGGAGCCGAAGTGGTTGGAGATCACGCACTGGTATTTGCCCTCGCTGGAGAAGTCCACGGTTCTCAGCTGTAGCGTGGTGGTGTACTCCGTGACCTCCGTGACCTCGCTGACCTCCGTGACCTCGCTGACCTGAGACCGCAGGTGGGCCTGGTTGTGGATCTCTGCGTCGTTCAGGACCTCGTTGTCTTTCTTCCAGGCGAAGGTCATCGGGGAGTCGCTGGAACTGGCCGCCGAACACACGAAGGTCACGTTCGTGCCTTTAATGGCGGATTGTGTCTCGGGCTGCACTGTGATCTGGGGTTTGGGGAAATCATCTGCAGCGCACAACACACGCATGATTCAAGAGCCTGAACACAAAGCTCCTCTTTAAAGGAGTAGTTCACTTCAAAAATGTTTAACCCATGATTTTCTCTCCCTCAAGCCATCCTAGGTGGATCCTTATCATGGATAGATGCACTTTTATGATTAATAGATACACTTTTATGATGGATAGATGCACTTTTATCATGGATAGATGCACTTTTATCATGGATAGATGCACTTTTATCATGGATAGATGCACTTTTATCATGGATAGATGCACTTTTATGATGGATAGATGGACTTTTATGATTAATAGATGCACTTATGATGGATGGATGCACTTTTATGATGGATAGATGCACTTTTATGATGGATAGACGCACTTTTATCATGGATAGATGCACTTTTATCATGATAGATGCACTTTTATGATGGATGGATGCACTTTTATGATGGATGGATGCACTTTTATGATTAATAGATGGACTTTTATGATTAATACATGCACTTTTATCATGGATAGATGCACTTTTATGGATTTCAAAACAGAAACAGCCATTCACTGCCATTATAAAGCTTAGAAGAGCCAGGATTTTTTTTATATAACTCTGATTGTATTCGTCTGAATGAAGAGTGTCATATACACCTAGGATTGGTTCAGGGTGAGTAAACCGTGGGCTAATTTTCATTTGAAAGTGAAATACTCCTTTAAGAAAAAGCCTGACTGAACTGGGTCGATCACGTGACGCTCGCCCACTCACCGCACACAAACTCGTCCTGGGCGACGGCGAATACACTCCTGCCCTTCAGCAGATGTGGATGGGCACAGCTGGCGTTCACCAGAGGAAGAAAAGCGTGTTCTGCCACCCACGGAGAAAACCACTTGAGCTGGCAGTCACACAGCAGACTAGATGTGTTCAGGAGCCTGACGGGGCGACACACACCAATCATCACTGTAGAAACTAGAAAGTGCTATATTTTCTAAATGTCTTAGTTCACTTTGAAATAAAATTTTGGTATGTTTTAGCTTACCTCAAGGGCATCCAAGATGTAGGTATCTTTTTTTCCGCAGTAGTTTCAATTTTGATATTTTTAGGTCAAACCGTTCTTGTCTGTCAGTCATATAATGCAGGTCTATGGTCACGGTCTCAAAGAGCATGCACAGAGTCCAAATTAAAACAATTCCCCGTCGTCCAAATTAAACAATTCCCCATCGTAAGTACACATTGATGGCCTAAGACACGAAACGAGCGGTTTGTGTGAGAAAACGAACAGTATTTATATCGTTTTTACCTCTTATACGCAGCCATGTCCAAGTGATCTGATCTGACGTGTACGCAGACTGGTGCATAGACATATACACACTAGATGTCGCCTTGTCTACGGCAGTTCATTGGAACGAATGTCTTTAAAGCGAAATCTAGTGTATATGTCTATGCACCAGTCTGCGTACACGTCAGATCAGATCACTTGGACATGGCTGCGTATAAGAGGTAAAAACGATATAAATACTGTTCGTTTTCTCACACAAACCGCTCGTTTCGTGTCTTAGGCCATCAATGTGTACTTACGATGGGGAATTGTTTAATTTGGACGACGGGGAATTGTTTTAATTTGGACTCTGTGCATGCTCTTTGAGACCGTGACCATAGACCTGCATTATATGACTGACAGACAAGAACGGTTTGACCTAAAAATATCAAAATTGAAACTACTGCGGAAAAAAAGACACCTACATCTTGGATGCCCTTGAGGTAAGCTAAAACATACCAAAAATTAATTTCAAAGTGAACTATCCCTTTAACAAACAAGTATTCATTACTTCAATGAGCTCATTGTTTCTGCATTAAATTATTACATTGTTTAAAATAATAAATTTTTCGCTAACTGTGACTTTGTATATGTACATTTCTGAAATACATAACTTAGTTTCCTCTGATCACAGAACACTAATATGGACTCATGCACTTTCTGTAAAGCTGCGTTGAAATGATGTGTGTTGTGAAAAGCGCTGTACTAATAAACGTGGATTGAATTGAACCAGATTCACGAACACAAGCGCAGGTTTAGATTCATACTAGCGCTGCACGATCAATCGCAACTTACATGAAATCACACTATTAACTAGTGGGTTTAACATCAAAATGTATTGTCTGATGTTAAAAAGTGTGTTTATTATCTAACCTTCTCCCTTTATATTGTTTGGTCAGTGTAAGCATAATTCATGCAATTTTAGAGTATTTAATTTAATTAGAATTAAAAGAAAGTAATTAGTAATTACATTTTACAGAGAGTAATTAGTACAGTAATGCACTGACACACTGCGCATAAAATGATCACAGCCTTTGCCAGATCGTGAGCGGTTATCATGCGTGTGTAATTCATACGTACAGCTCCGTCAGCTTCTTCATCTGAGAGAAAGCGTTGGCCTGCAGCGACATGATGGCGTTGTTGCTCAGATCCCTGTGATGTGAGGATGGAGAACACGTTTAGAAGCGAACACACATCATCATGATCAGACATTAAGGATCTGAGAGAGACTCACAGTTGCTCCAGCACGTCCAGGCCTGTGAAAGACTTCCTGGTGACCGATCGGATGCGATTCCCTTGGAGGAACCTGACGAGCAGGAGAAAGACTCATCACAGTCAAAGCTAAACGTATTCAGACATCTTCACATTATCACAGTTTATTCGCTATAGTTTAGAAAATGGTAGTAAATATGAGCAGAACTCAGTTGATATTTGACTGGTTTTGTCCGTCCTTCTGTTAGACTGTCTCACACATGAATTATGTTGAATATCTGTCAGCTGTTAAATTTAACTACACAGTTTAGCTCAACCAATCACCAAGCAATGCTTCATTTTGTTCAGTCTGTGTGTAAAAAGAGCATTAGCAATTAAAGAAAACACACTTCAGCAAAACATGATCAGCTCAAAGTGTCCCAATCAGTTTTTGTCCTAAATGTTACTGGTAGTCCCTGTATGAAGATTGTTTGGGTATAATATGTCACAGTTTACATAACATAAATTAACTATAGTGTCCTGATCACACTAGTAAAAATGATATCTGGAGTCTGAATAATGTTTGTTTTGACTGTACTGAGATAACGTGATCCTGTAAACCACTCACAGTTTCCTCAGATTGTCCAGAGCAGAGAAAGGGCCGTTCATGTCCTCGATGGTCCATGAGATCTCGTTACACTTCAGATCTCTAAAGCCAGAGAAATCAGAGGAAACCACAGCGTTAAACTCCACACCCAGAAAACACCAGTCATTGAGCCGCCCAGAGCTCGTGCTAAAAATGAGCTCGCAGCAAACCTGCTGAAACCGGCTCGCTGCGTACTGATTCATGCTAGCGATGTGCTAAAACATGCTACAAACATGCTAATTCATGGTGGCAATGTGCTAAAACATGCTTTAGTCGCCTTTGGCTTTTGGCTTGCTTACTTGGGGACATTTAATATTCAACAATATTATTGATCTGCCTGAGCTGGACGATGACATCACGGTTTTCTCCAGAGCATACTTTTATCATGGATGGATGCACTTTTATCATGGATAGATGCACTTTTATAATGGATAGATGCACTTTTATCATGGATAGATGCACTTTTATAATGGATAGATGCACTTTTATCATGGACAGATGCACTTTTATCATGGATAGAGGCACTTTTATCATGGACAGATGCACTTTTATCATGGATAGATGCACTTTTATAATGGATAGATGCACTTTTATCATGGATAGATGCACTTTTATAATGGACAGATGCACTTTTATCATGGATAGATGCACTTTTATAATGGATAGATGCACTTTTATCATGGATAGATGCACTTTTATAATGGACAGATGCACTTTTATCATGGATAGATGCACTTTTATCATGGACAGATGCACTTTTATCATGGATAGAGGCACTTTTATCATGGATAGAGGCACTTTTATCATGGATAGAGGCACTTTTATCATGGATAGAGGCACTTTTATCATGGATAGATGCACTTTTATAATGGACAGATGCACTTTTATCATGGATAGATGCACTTTTATAATGGATAGATGCACTTTTATCATGGATAGATGCACTTTTATAATGGACAGATGCACTTTTATCATGGACAGATGCACTTTTATCATGGACAGATGCACTTTTATCATGGATAGAGGCACTTTTATCATGGACAGATGCACTTTTATCATGGATAGATGCACTTTTATCATGGACAGATGCACTTTTATCATGGATAGAGGCACTTTTATCATGGATAGATGCACTTTTATCATGGATAGAGGCACTTTTATCATGGATAGATGCACTTTTATCATGGATAGATGCACTTTTATAATGGATAGATGCACTTTTATCATGGATAGATGCACTTTTATAATGGATAGATGCACTTTTATAATGGATAGATGCACTTTTATCATGGATAGATGCACTTTTATAATGGACAGATGCACTTTTATAATGGACAGATGCACTTTTATCATGGATAGATGCACTTTTATAATGGATAGATGCACTTTTATCATGGACAGATGCACTTTTATCATGGATAGAGGCACTTTTATCATGGACAGATGCACTTTTATCATGGATAGATGCACTTTTATAATGGACAGATGCACTTTTATCATGGATTGAGGCACTTTTATCATGGATAGAGGCACTTTTATCATGGATAGAGGCACTTTTATCATGGATAGATGCACTTTTATCATGGATAGATGCACTTTTATCATGGATAGATGCACTTTTATAATGGACAGATGCACTTTTATAATGGACAGATGCACTTTTATAATGGACAGATGCACTTTTATCATGGATAGATGCACTTTTATAATGGATAGATGCACTTTTATCATGGATAGAGGCACTTTTATCATGGATAGATGCACTTTTTTATCATGGATAGATGCACTTTTATAATGGACAGATGCACTTTTATCATGGACAGAGGCACTTTTATCATGGATAGAGGCACTTTTATAATGGATAGATGCACTTTTATCATGGATAGAGGCACTTTTATCATGGATAGATGCACTTTTATAATGGACAGATGCACTTTTATCATGGACAGAGGCACTTTTATCATGGATAGATGCACTTTTATCATGGATAGAGGCACTTTTATCATGGATAGAGGCACTTTTATCATGGATAGAGGCACTTTTATCATGGATAGAGGCACTTTTATCATGGATAGAGGCACTTTTATCATGGATAGATGCACTTTTATAATGGATAGATGCACTTTTATCATGGATAGAGGCACTTTTATAATGGATAGATGCACTTTTATCATGGATAGATGCACTTTTATCATGGATAGAGGCACTTTTATCATGGATAGATGCACTTTTATAATGGATAGATGCACTTTTATCATGGATAGAGGCACTTTTATAATGGATAGATGCACTTTTATCATGGATAGATGCACTTTTATCATGGATAGAGGCACTTTTATAATGGATAGAGGCACTTTTATCATGGATAGAGGCACTTATCATGGATAGATGCACTTTTATCATGGATAGATGCACTTTTATCATGGATAGAGGCACTTTTATAATGGATAGATGCACTTTTATCATGGATAGATGCACTTTTATCATGGATAGAGGCACTTTTATCATGGATAGAGGCACTTTTATAATGATAGATGCACTATCATGGATAGAGGCACTTTTATCATGGATAGAGGCACTTTTATAATGGATAGATGCACTTTTATCATGGATAGAGGCACTTTTATCATGGATTGAGGCACTTTTATGTGTTGCCTTTGGCTTGCTCAGATGTTGCATCTTTGGCTTGCTCAGTTGGGGATATTTTGGGGATATTTAATTTAATTTTATCAATCAATAAATTCCACTAGAAACAAACCTTGTTGTATTATTTTAATTTAATACTGTGAAGCTGCTTTGATACAATCTGTATTGTGAAAAGCGCTATACAAATATACTTGACTTTTATCATGGATAGAGGCACTTTTATAATGGATAGAGGCACTTTTATCATGGATAGATGCACTTATATCATGGATAGATGCACTTTTATCATGGATAGATGCACTTTTATCATGGATAGATGCACTTTTATAATGGATAGAGGCACTTTTATCATGGATAGAGGCACTTTTATCATGGATAGAGGCACTTTTATCATGGATAGATGCACTTATATCATGGATAGATGCACTTATATCATGGATAGAAGCACTTTTATAATGGATAGATGCATTTTTATCATGGATAGAGGCACTTTTATCATGGATAGAGGCACTTTTATAATGGATAGATACACTTTTATAATGGATAGATGCACTTTTATCATAGATAGAGGCACTTTTATCATAGATAGAGGCACTTTTATCATGGATAGAGGCACTTTTATCATGGATAGAGGCACTTTTACCATAGATAGAGGCACTTTTATCATGGATAGAGGCACTTTTATCATGGATAGAGGCACTTTTATCAAGGATAGAGGCACATTTATCATAGATAGAGGCACTTTTATCATGGATAGAGGCACATTTATCATAGATAGATGCACTTTTATGGACTTCACTGTCATTCACTGCCATTATAAAGCTTGCAAGAGCCAGGACATATTTTAATATAACTCTGATTGTATTCGTCTGAAAGAAGAATGTCATATACACCTAGGATGACTTGAGGGAGAGTAACTCATGGGGTAATTAAAATTTTTAGGTGAACTATCCCTTCATACGGAGTAATACTAAACTGCACTGACAGCTCATTCACTGAAAATAGAAGTGTTGAAAGTATTCCAGGAGTCGGACTCACAGCGTCTGCAAGTTGGCGAGGCCTCGAAACGCTCCGTCGGCGATGAAACTGACGCGGTTGTTTCCGATGTGGAGCTGCTCGAGGACACTGAGTCCGACGAAACTGCCTTCCTCCAGACGGGTCAGCTGGTTCCAGCTCAGATCACTGACAGACAGACAACACATATATCAGTCAAGCATTCAACGTTGTGTTCATCATGAAAGGGGCTGAAGTATCCCACTGAGCCTTTACCTGAGTCACATGCTGTGTCTGAAACACTTGGTTTGAAACTCACTAAAAACTATGTTCTGTATGATATGAATGTGTGTAGTATGAATGAGATTCTGACGTTCTACATCTAAAGTCTAAAAAAGCTTAAACTAGACTTTAAAAAAAGCTTAACCTAGTCTGATGTAGAATTCATCTAAAATAATTATATTTTCAGCTTCAGAATCAGGAATATTGTTATTCTGGTGTCTCTAATGTCCTGTGCTTTGGAGGCTTCCAGTCCAAGTCCAAGTCTATTCATTTACACCCACAATGTAATACCAAATTAAGCATTTTAATCAAAAGTAAATTTTTTGTAACCTTTTATCTGTGTCTTGGAGTATCGTATCATGAGTTCGGTATCGTGACATGAGGGGATCGTTACACCCCAGTCTATGGACAAACCTGGATAATTTATCCAACAGAACGATGAAAGACGACAACGCAGCCGTACACAAACACACACATGACTCCAGCGCAGGCATGATGGGTCAGAGACACACACACACACGACTCCAGCGCAGGCATGATGGGTCAGAGACACACACACATGACTCCAGCGCAGGCATGATGGGTCAGAGACACACACACACGGGACTCACAGCTCGGAGAGTTTCTGGCAGAACTCCCACGCGTCGGCTCTGATGCGGATGATGGTGTTGTGCGACAGATGAAGTTTCTGCAGCGTCAAGAGCCCATAGAGCCAGCCTTTACTCACCTCCGTCAGGTTGTTGTGCTCCAGCTGTCTGCTCACACACACACACACAGGTTTGGTTAGCTATACTTGTGAGGACATTCCACAGGCATAATGGTTGTTATACTGTACAAACTGTATATTCTGTCCCCCTACACTAACCCTACCCATCACACACACACTAACCCAACCCCTAAACCTACCCATCTCACACACACACACACACTAACCCAACCCCTAAACCTACCCATCTCACACACACACACTAACCCGACCCCTAAACCTACCCATCTCACACACACACACACTAACCCAACCCCTAAACCTACCCATCTCACACACACTAACCCGACCCCTAAACCTACCCATCTCACACACACACACTAACCCGACCCCTAAACCTACCCATCACACACACACTCACTAACCCGACCCCTAAACCTAGCCATCACACACACACACACGAGCTCTGAAGCGCTGGAGTAAAGCATGAGAGCAGGACTTCACTCACAGCACTTCCATGTTGTTGAGACCCCAGAAGGCCCCGTCCATGAGGCGTGTGATGCCGTTCCTCTGGATCTTCAGCGAGCGA
This sequence comes from Leuciscus idus, assembly GCA_021554675.1. Lineage (NCBI taxonomy): Eukaryota > Metazoa > Chordata > Actinopteri > Cypriniformes > Leuciscidae > Leuciscus > Leuciscus idus. The sequence continues at coordinate 46,498,438 of CM038629.1, read as the reverse complement.
AGGCCGTGGAGTCCGTGAAACGCCAGACCCTCGATACGCCGAACGCGGTTCCTGCTCAGCTCTCTGTCAATCACACACACACACAAGAGTTAAGAACAGCTCTGTCAATCTCACACACACACAAGAGTCAAGAACAGCTCTCTGTCGATCACACACACAAGAGTCACACTTAAACCGATTTGGCTTTTCTCGATTATGAAATGGCAAATGTTGTGATCATTAGTTATGTGCAGCTTGTCAGTGACGTACGGCTCAGTAAACGCGGCTCACTCTGAAAGCACTGCGAGTTCGAGTCTCTTATAACGTGCATTTGAAAAAGCAACACCCGTCAAACATGTTTCCAGACATGAGAAGCATTTATGAACCTCTTGTCCAACAAAAGACAACATTTAATAACACGCTTTTCCTCCAAACTCACTTCATAAGGACAGTTGAGCTCCTCCTTCTGTGAGATGATGAGCTTCTGACACAGAATGAGGCAGTCGTGTATTTATAAGTCATGTTTAATCAAAGCGTTTCAATCTTCTGTTTATTCAGCTACAGCGATAGGGATTTCCTGGAATGATGCACATTATTGTACTTCTGCGGCGGGGCATATTTGGCTAGTGTGTGTGTGAGACACCCTCTGGTGTTCAGAGGGATATGTGGTGTGTGTGTGTGAGATGCCCTCTGGTGAGCGAGTGTGTGTGTGTGAGTTCACCTACAGGGTCTGCAGGTGCGGGAGCAGGAAGATCTTGGGTGGGATGGAACTCAGCCGGTTCTTGTTGAGTTTTAACACCAGCAGTGAGTTGGACAGGTTACTGAAGCAGCCGTGCTCCAGCGTGGAGATACGGTTGTTATTCATCAACCTGCAAACACACGATTCAAACACAGATTCACGACATGCTGACATGCCAATTCACTGAAGCCGTACTTAATGATAGCTTTAGCTATAGATAATTAACTACTTCTGTTCTCAGTCTTTTTGGAATCAGCTATATATGAACTTAAACTAGTCTGAAAGAGCTTAAACTAGACTTAAAGCTGCCGTCGGCAAGTCTGGCAGATTGGGTCGATTAGCCAAAATTTTTAATGTTTACAACTCTCATGCCCCTCCCCACTACCAGCGAGCACCCTCCCATCGAGGTCGTGCTCGTCAGTGCGTCACTGTGCGTGTGTGTACCTGATTTTCTGTGAACGCGTCCGTCTCTTCAGCATCTATCAACACCATGGACTCGGAGGTAGGCTGCCCTGGCTAATCTATCCATAGATAGCAATAACCGAGGAATTGGAAGCTTGTTAGTAGATTTTCTCTCCGCCATCACGCTTCATGCAATCTCCAGGCGAACTTCAGGCGTGGCGTGTGCATGTGATATTAACGTGCGCGAGTGAGGGGGGATCTGTGGCGTGTGCACGACCTGTGATTGACAGTCAGATCTCACACCCCCCTGCGCTGATTGGACCTGATGAAGCGGGAGCGCTGGATTTTTGCAAAACAAATAACACGCTCCAGGTGGAGTTAGAAGCTCGGGTTTTTTTCTAAAACCACCTTATTTATGTTGTTCTGTCGGATTATAGTGTCGATTACACTGAATATGATCAAAAAAATTTTGCCGACGGCAGCTTTAAAAAGGCTTAAAGGAGACATATCATGCTTTTAAATTGTTCCTTTTTACATATAAATCATACATTTGTAGTCTATATAAAGCGGAACTGCAATGCTTGGGTCTGAATTCCTCATTATTATAGCTCCACGGGCCCCTTTTTTACCCCTTTTCTGAGGTGCTTCTGAAAGCAACTCGTTTTGGTGCGGTCTCTTTAAATGCAATTGAGACACTTCATAACCCGCCCCCTCTCCAGGTTGCAGAGGTTCAACTCCACCCCGTTCGGCCATTTTTGTAGTCTGATAGCAGAGATAGGATTATCTAGCGGCACAGAAACTTTTTATTCACACGTTATTAACAAAATATCAACAACGGAAGACTTGTCCAGCCAGCCTTACATGTTCGAGCCAGAGTTGGAGCCGGAGCGAAATGAAAATGAAGACGACGAACCTGCAGAACAACGTCTTCATATGGATGTATCGCAATGGTGTGTTACTGTATTTAACTGTTACACATGAAACTTTGGTCTTCCGACCTTTTACCACCGTGTCGATTTATTTTGATTAATATGTGCGAGGGAGAGAGAGCAAGACAGCGTCTAGTTTGGAGACGGTGATGTTTTGTTTACACTTTCGCCGGGCTCTGAGAGAGAGTGCGAGCGCGCGCGAGACCGGGTCTCTCTCTCTCTCTGCTCGTTCTTTCAGTTAAACATACGCCACAAGCGCGGCAGTTCATCTACATTAGACGGTGTAATGAAGCGTGTGGGTTACTACATCCAACAACCGATCATTTTAACTTACCCTCTCCGAGTCTCGTAACTTCTGCATCCTTTAGCTTGGACTACAAAATTGCAGCGAGAAATAATAATGGCGGATCGCTCGAAGTGTTGGGCCGGAAGTCAATGTCCTTATTTGGCAGTTCCGCTGCAAATACTGTGACGTGATAGTTCAAAAAACGTCATAGATAACAGAAAAATCTGAACAGGTTGAAAAATATGACCAAAACAGAATCTACAGATATCAACGAAGCACCTGAAGAGAATAATTAAATCTTTTCTGTACTTCTAAACACTCCAAATATACAACAAAATGCATTTAAGGGCTAAAAAAGTGCATTTAGCATGATATGTCCCCTTTAAACTAGTCTGAAAAGAATATAAACGAGCCTAAAATAGCTTAAACTATTCTAACAAAGCTTAAACTAGACTTAAAAAGGCTTAAACTAGTCTGAAAAGAATATAAACAAGCCTAAAATAGTATGCACATCAACTATTCTAACAAAGCTTAAACTAGACTTAAAAAGGCTTAAACTAGTCTGAAAAGAATATAAACAAGCCTAAAATAGTATGCACATCAACTATTCTAAAAAACACAAACTAGACTTAAAAATGAAAACTAAAACTGCTTAAACCAGTCTAAAAGAACATAAATGACCTTAAAGGAACACTCCACCGTTTTTTGAAATAGGGCTTATTCACCTTCTTTCCTACATTTAGATAGGTGGGCAAATGCATTTTTGTCTCAGTGCATGCATTGTTTTAGTTTGACAGGGTTGGCGCTAGCTTAGCTTAGCATAATGAATGGAATCCTTTGTTGCCAGCTAGCATGTCCTGAGTAAAAGTGATATAAAAAAATTTAAAAACCCTCCTAATTACTTCTTGTGGCCTGCGTATTCACAACAAGTACAAATAGCGATGCAGATTAACACTAGACGATTTCCTATGCAGATATTGACTTGGGACTATATTAGGGGGAAGCACAGGTGAAGCAGTGCTACTTGGGCGCAGAGATATCACGCCCAAGTAGCAGTGCTTCGCCTGTGCTTCCCCCTAATATAGTCCTTAATATATAAGTCAATATCTGCCTAGGAAATCGCCTAGTGTTAATCTGCATCACTATTTGTACTTGTTGTGAATACGCAGGCCACAAGAAGTAATTAGGTGGGTTTTAAAAAAAAATTATATCACTTTTACTCAGGACATGCTAGCTGGCAACAAAGGATTCCATTCATTGTGCTAAGCTAAGCTAGCGCCGACCCTGTCAAACTAAAACAATGCATGCACTGAGACAAAAATGCATTTGCCCACCTATCTAAATGTAGGAAAGAAAGTGAATAAGCCCTATTTCAAAAAACGGTGGAGTGTTCCTTTAAACTAGTCTAAAAAAAGCTTCATCTAGTCTGAAAAGAGCTTAATCTAGTATTAAAAGAGCTTAAACTAGTCTGAAAGAGCTTAAACTAGACATAAAAAGGCTTAAACTAGTCTGAAAAGAATATAAACGAGCCTAAAATAGCTTAAACTATTCTAAAAAAGCTTAAACTAGACTTAAAAAGGCTTAAACTAGTCTGAAAAGAATATAAACAAGCCTAAAATAGTATGCACATCAACTATTCTAAAAAACACAAACTAGACTTAAAAATGAAAACTAAAACTGCTTAAACCAGTCTAAAAGAACATAAATGACCTTAAACTAGTCTAAAAAAAGCTTCATCTAGTCTGAAAAGAGCTTAATCTAGTATTAAAAGAGCTTAAACTAGTCTGAAAGAGCTTAAACTAGACATAAAAAGGCTTAAACTAGTCTGAAAAGAATATAAACGAGCCTAAAATAGTATGCACATCAACTATTCTAAAAAAGCTTAAACTAGACTTAAAAAGGCTTAAACTAGTCTGAAAAGAATATAAACAAGCCTAAAATAGTATGCACATCAACTATTCTAAAAAACACAAACTAGACTTAAAAATGAAAACTAAAACTGCTTAAACCAGTCTAAAAGAACATAAATGACCTTAAACTAGTCTAAAAAAAGCTTCATCTAGTCTGAAAAGAGCTTAATCTAGTATTAAAAGAGCTTAAACTAGTCTGAAAGAGCTTAAACTAGACATAAAAAGGCTTAAACTAGTCTGAAAAGAATATAAACGAGCCTAAAATAGCTTAAACTATTCTAAAAAAGCTTAAACTAGACTTAAAAAGGCTTAAACTAGTCTGAAAAGAATATAAACAAGCCTAAAATAGTATGCACGTCAACTATTCTAAAAAACACAAACTAGACTTAAAAATGAAAACTAAAACTGCTTAAACCAGTCTAAAAGAACATAAATGACCTTAAACTAGTCTAAAAAAAGCTTCATCTAGTCTGAAAAGAGCTTAATCTAGTATTAAAAGAGCTTAAACTAGTCTAAAAGAGCTTAAACTAGTCTGAAAAGAACTTAATCTAGTATTAAAAGAGCTTAAACTAGTATTAAAAGAGCTTAATCTAGTATTAAAAGAGCTTAAACTAGTCTAAATGCTAAGGGTTAGCATTCAGACAGTGTTGGAGCGTGAGACTCATCAGGTTTCTGGAAAGTGGGTCAGCTCAGAGCAGCAGGAGGACTCACAGGTTTTTCAGAGGAAGTGGAGGAAAAGCCCCGGCCCGAACCTCCATAATATTGTTGTTGCTAAGGTCCAGCGTCTCCAGCGCGACCAGCGAACCGAGCCGATCCGATGAGATCCTCGAGATCTTGTTGTTTGCTCTGAAAACAGAAAGAAAGGCGTTTCAGAAAGCAGATTTCAGTGTTTCTCCAGCTCTGATGTCAGAACGCCTCACAACAGCTCACAACTGCCCTTGGGTTTAGAAGAGTGTTATTTGGTTTATAATGTAATTACTAACAAGGTATTTAAACAAACACAAAAAAACGCTGGCAATTACGCGGATGAAGCCCATTCCCTCAGTGAAAGATTGTGATCTGATGATGGTTTGGGTCGATCATGACACTGAAGAAGGCCTTCTTAAAACCTGACAAAGGGTACAATGTTAAGGCATCAGTAACACAGCTATATAAGAACTTAAAGTGTGTATGTCAGGTTACATTTTTTTTTTATATATATTAAATAAGGTTTAGATGTCTGAGTGAAAATGTAATTATCATTAAAATTATTACTGTAATTGCCCTACAGTAAGCTTTATAGCCATTTCTGTCAAGATCATATTTTTAAAACACAGCTGAGCTGTGACGTCAGAAGAGGGAGATGTGCCAAAAAAGTTCTATTCAAGTATGGAGAGTTTTGAGTCTGAGGAGATCCAAAATCCCCCTCAAACCTACGATGGCCCACAGCCATACAATTTTGAGCCTCCAAGGCGTGAGACAGATGAGGAGCCAAACAGCAATTTAAATAATTCCTATCGAAGAAACATAAATATCTGGTGTGAAGAGAACCAGTGGAGAGTTGGTCAGGAGTCTTGGTAATAGGCATAACTTAGAGGTGGAACGGTACATGTATTCGTATTGAACCGAAACGGTACGGGCTTCACGGTTCGGTGCATGAATATACACGGAGAATACATGGTATAAAAATAAATAAAACTCGCGTGCAAATTAATTAATGCGGAACTACTGTTAGATACGCGGGTTATTTAGGGACGCCTAATCTGTAGCTCCGCCTTAGCTCTGAAGCTCCGTGGCTATAATGAACAGGCTGCGATGTCAAGATTGCAATGCTGGAATATGTTGGTGTGTGTGTGTGTGTGAGTGTGAGAGAGAGAGAGAGAGAGAGAGAGATAGAGAGAGAGAGGGGCGCGGGCGCGATCGAACAGTGGAAACATAAAAACATACCTTATCGTTTTGATTCATAGGTGTCTATGTGGCACACACACAGGTACGCGTTCAGACCGGGAAAACAGAGGAAACACTGGGGACAGTCACATAGACATCTGACCGATCTGACAGATAACAGCTGTGGTAGCCTACAACTCAGCTCCTACATTTTTCTCAGCGACCTGGGGAGACGTCTCCCTCTTATGACGTCAAGCGATTCGTTTGGGGGGAGGAGCAGTTTTAAGTGAGTACTGAAAATAACGAACTTTTTCATCTTATATTCTGCCTTTAGGTATCGAAAAACATACAAAACAATACATCAACTTGTCAAACGTGTATTTCCCCTAACTATTTTGTGTTAATCATAATTACAAATTTAACCTGACATACACACTTTAAACTAAACTGAAAGAGCTTGAACTAGTTTTAAAAGTGCTTAAACTAGTCTGAAAAGAACATAAACAAGCCCAAAAGAGCTTAAACGACTTTAAAAGCTTAAACTAGTCTGAAAAGAACATAAACTAGTCTAAAAGTAGCCGCTAGAGTTCTTACTAGATCAAGAAAATATGATCATATAACACTGATTTTATCATCACTGCATTGGTTACCTATAAAGTTCCGTATTAATTACAAGGTATGACTTATAAAGCCCTAAACGGCTTAGCTCCAGTCTATTTAACGGATCTTCTATCGCCCTATAATCCATCGCGCTCTTTAAGATCACTAAATTCAAGGCTTTTGGTCATACCTAGGATATCCAGAACCACCAAAGGAGGGAGAGCATTTTCACATTTGGCTCCAAAACTCTGGAATAGTCTTCCTGATACTGTTCGTTGCTCAGACTCGCTCTCCCAGTTTAAAACTAGATTAAAGTCGCATCTCTTCAGCCAGGCATTCATATAATCCTACAGTTCAATCTACAATCCGGCCTCTAGCTCATAAATGCCAGAGGAGAACTGGTCCCCGACTGAGCCTGGGTTCTCCCAAGGTTTTTTTTCTCCATTAGGTCACCTGATGGAGTTTTAGGACACCATTAGGTCACTTGATGGAGTTTTTCGGTTCCTTGCCACTGTTGCCTTTGGCTTGCTCAGTTGGGGATATTTTGGGGATATTTAATTTAATTTGATCAATCAATAAATTCCTCTTGAAACAAACTTTGTTGTATTATTTTAATTTAATACTGTGAAGCTGCTTTGATACAATCTGTATTGTGAAAAGCGCTATACAAATAAACTTGACTTGACTTAAAAAAAGCTTAAACTAGTCTGAAAAGTGCTTAATAACGGTACAAAAGTGCTTAAGGTCTGAGCACAAAAAGTGCTCAGACCTTAGTTTCAGTAGTTATGTCAAAGCAATAACTAAATCAGCATACTATCATCTCAAAAATATTGCAAGAATTAGATGCTTTGTTTCCAGACAAGACTTAGAGAAACTTGTGCATGCTTTCATTACCAGCAGGGTGGATTATTGTAATGGACTCCTCACTGGCCTTCCCAAAAAGACCATAAGACAGTGTCAGCTCATACAGAACGCTGCCGCTAGGATTCTGAGCAGAACCAGGAAATATGAACATATCACACCAGTCCTCAGGTCTTTACACTGGCTCCCAGTTAGATTTAGGATTGATTTTAAAGTATTATTACTGGTATATAAATCATTAAATGGCCTAGGACCTCAATACATTGCAGATATGCTCACTGAATATAAACCCAACAGATCACTCAGATCATTAGGATCATATCAGCTAGAAATACCAAGGGTTCACTCTAAGCATGGCGAGTCTGCTTTTAGCTATTATGCTGGAACAGCTTCCAGAAGAGATCAAATGTGCTCCTACAGTGGTCACATTCAAATCCAGACTCAAAACACTTCTGTTTAGCTATGCATTTACTGAATGAGCACTGTGCCGCTGTTCGTCCGACTGTTTTTTTTTGCTTTCAAAAGTAAGCTCGATGATCAAACTATAGGCAAGGTGACAGAGAGGGTTTTAATTTTATTTTATTTTTCTAAACTGTTTTAATTATTCTTATTTCTTTTTATTATTTTAATTTCTTCTATGTAAAGCACTTTGAATTGCCACTGTGTATGAAATGTGCTATATAAATAAACTTGCCTTGCCTTAAACTAGTCTAAAAAAAGCTTAAACTAGTCTTAAAAAGTGGTTAAACTAGTCTATAAGAACATAAACAAGCCCAAAAGAGCTTAAACTAGTCCAAAAAAAACTTAAACTAGTCTGAAAAGTGCTTTAACTAGTCTAAAAAAAGCTTAAACTAGTCTGAAAAGTGCTTAAACTAGTCTGAAAAGAACATAAACTAGTCTACAAAAAGCTTAAACTAGACTGAAAAGAGCATAAACTAGTCTAATAAAAGCTTAAACTAGTCTGAAAGAATATAAACAAGCCTAAAAGAGCTTAACTAGTCTTACAAGTGCTATAACTAGTCTGAAAGAACATAAACAAGCCTAAAAGAGCTTAACTAGTCTTACAAGTGCTATAACTAGTCTGAAAGAACATAAACAAGCCTAAAAGAGCTTAACTAGTCTGAAAGAATATAAACAAGCCTAAAAGAGCTTAACTAGTCTGAAAGAATATAAACAAGCCTAAAAGAGCTTAACTAGTCTGAAAGAACATAAACAAGCCTAAAAGAGCTTAACTAGTCTGAAAGAATATAAACAAGCCTAAAAGAGCTTAACTAGTCTGAAAGAACATAAACAAGCCTAAAAGAGCTTAACTAGTCTGAAAGAACATAAACAACAGGGCTCGAGACTAACGGCGTCCTATCGTCCTGTTCATTTATTACCAGCCTATTAGGGTAACTTACTTAGAAAATGCCAAAATTAACTGACCAAGCGCTGACTACAACGGAGCGCGTCTTCTCATGCTGTTACTATAGTTACTATTACTGGCCGGCTACTCACCCGGAGACTTGTTTCGCGGTACATTTATCACATGGCTTATTTTCACAGACAAAAATGAGACTATAACTAAATAAAACTAGTTTTGAATGACAAAAACCATGACGAAAATATATTGACATTTTCGTCAACGAATAAAAACTAGACAAAAATGTTAGATAGTGCCGATTTGGGAAGCGATCCAGTCAGAACTGATGTCCTGCGTTTGTGGTAGATGCACACATTTGTACTGTGACGTGCTGATCTACCCAGCGGCACACGGGCTGACATGCGCTGAATCCTGCATGTCTCATAAAACGTTAAAAAACTTAAACGTCTGGGAGAATGAGTAGAGCAGAATAAGAGAGACGACGCAAAAAAATAGCTCTATTCGGTACGGTTTTCTGTGCGCACACACCCGACCCGAAGCGTGCAGCCATGCACATAGACACCTATGCAGCGCGCGAGTACTAAACTGAGCTCTCTTTCGTGTCTGAGTGGACAAATACACACAACATTATGTCGAAATGTCCGTTTTGGAGAGTATTCACGTAAATTATGTCGGTTATGTCTTAAACAGTTGTGAGTGTATCGGATGTGCATCAGTGCATTGGATCCGCATGTCATTGGACATGATCCGATGTCTTAAAGTGACAGTGGGTAATAAACCTAATGCGGTCTGTGTCCTTAATATTGATCAAGCAACAAAAGAAAAAGAGAAAAGCATTCACTGCTCGTTAATAGCTTTAATAATGATTCATTATATTTAATTCATACAAATAAATATGCCTGCTGCTTGAAAGAATAAAGAATGATGATATTTTTGAGATATGTAGACACCAGTATTTATTTGTTATTTTTTAATCCAACCAACTCAAAAACGTTTTGAGCTGTATGTACTTTTATCTTATTTTTCGTATATGTAAAAAAAAAAAAAGAAAAAGAAAAAAAAGATTTGTTCTGCATGAATACAAAAAAGCATTTAACTCCTGTTATTTTTTATTAAATCTGGTTTTTTACCTGTTTACAGATAACTACTTTGAATGGAGCTAAATAAATATAATAATATATATCATAAACATTTTAATGGTGTTTTTATTATGTAACTAACAACTATAGATGATAATAACAAAGTACAGAAACAACATGTTTATTTTGGGACGGTTGACATTCACTTTAGGATAGGGATGCACCGATGCATCGGCTGAACATCGGTAACGGCCGATATTTGCCTCGTTAACTGCCATCGGCCATCGGGAAATAAAAATGACATTCGCCGATGTCACATGGGCGTCAGTTTGGTTTGATATGCTGGGGACAGAGACGCATTCGGAAGTGCATTTTCAGAAGTGCTGGGTACAATGACGCATTTATTTATTTATTTTCTATGAGAAAACTCCTTTTCTCGAGAAAAGAACGACCATGGTGTGTAGCAGAAGAAGCGGCGGAGTATGCACGATCCGCGAGTGCTGAAGACGTTCTGCACGGCTTTGATGGGTGCGCAGGAGGACACAAATGGACGGCGACTGCTTCTTCCAGTGGCGGGAGCTTTTCCCTCAGCGCCGTCAACAGATAGAGCGTTAACTGTACACACCGCCGCCGACTTGAGCTGCAAAGAAACTCTGGCCTCCCTGTCAAGGACTCTTGTCAAAAAGTACGGGGAAGCTTGACCGCTCTGAATAGTGAGTGAGAGCGCGCGCGCGGTCGGGGCTCTCTCTCTCTCTCTCTCGCAGAAGAGCGCGTGCGCGCTTAAAATTTTATATTTTGGTATGAACATTCACCCGTGTTTTTTCCCTCATAAATGCGAACACGAAAAATAAAATGAATATTATAATGTTTTTTTTGTTGGGTCAGACAATGATTACCAAATTTCTCTCTCATATTGCTCTTCATAACAACTGAAAAAGAACTTATAAATAAGGTTATAACTGTCAACCAGAAAGTGACATTAAAGGTTTTTTTTGTTTCATAAATTGGTCTGATTGAATTTGTGCTCATTCTAGGATAGTGTGATCAAGAGCCGAAAGACTTGTATGTTTCCGTGGCACAAAAGAAGGAATAAATAACAAAAAGAAAAAACATCGGCATCGGCATCGGCCATCGGCCAAGTTGTTATGTTAAACATCGGTATCGGTATCGGCCCAGAATTTCCCAATCGGTGCATCCCTACTTTAGGACGGTTCAAATCGTTTTTCAGGACGGTTCCAGGACGGAGGTGAAAAAAGTTAGTCTGGAGCCCTGATAAACAAGCCTAAAAAAAAGCTTAAACTAGTCTGAAAAGTGCCTAAACTAATCTTCAAGAACACAACAGCTAACAACTGCCCTTGGGTTTAGAAGAGTGTTATTTGGTTTATAAGGTAATTACTAAACAAGGTATTTAAACACACAACTCCTGTCAATTACGCGGATGATGAAGCCCATTGGCTCAGTGAGATCTCCCGAGACGAACGCCTCCTAAATTGCAGTGCAGGAGCTGCTTGTGTTAGTAACACGAGCGGCACAGAGACGCCTTTGTGTGAAAACATTCCCTGGATCGCAGGTCTAAACCTCCAGATCTGCCTTCATGCAGGTGAAGCTGAGCGTAATGCAACATCTCACCACATGACGTGTGATCATACAAACCTGTGCAGATAAACACACTAACACCACAGATACACTACCAGGCAAAAGCTTGGGATCCGTAAAAGTCTCACCGATCCGGAGCGTTAGCCTGGTAGTGTAACTTAACCTAAAAATGCATTGAATTACAAATAATTTTCTAATATATACATTCTCAGTTTCTCATCTTCAGCTCAAGCCAGAAATCTAAACCTCTAAGATTCCTCGTTCTTGTTTAAGAAAAGCCCACAGTGAAACCCACAAGGCACACAGAGGCATGATGGGAAATCTGTGCTTTTGTGAGATGAAGGGGGAACGAGTCGAAGGTGTTGAGAGAGTGAGAGAGCGAGAGAGATAAAGACACGGGACGTGCCGGAGCAGATCCCTCTCCAGAGACGGACGTGTGAATCGAGCATCCGATGGAAAACAAGGAATGCCACCGATGGAAGTTTGTTACGTTAGTGGAAAAATAAGCTTGTTTGCATTAAAATTCTCAATCCTAGTTCCTGTTTATTACCTCGCTGTAATTCCTCATGACAGAATAGCCATAAAATAACCAGACACATCTCTCTTTAACATCTGCGGAGAGTGTGTGTGTGTGTGTGTGTGTGTGTGTGTGTCATCTCCCCCTCCTCCTCAGCGTTCACACAAACAAGTGGCTCATTGTGTCTCTCTGCCGCACAACTCAAATTTGTTCAAGCAATTTTCAGCAAATAAGGTTGTTACACGCCGTTAGTTTAATCAGCGCCAGCGTCTGGACGGGGTATTTTTAGAGCCGCGAGCCGAATGCCAAATCCTCGTCACAAACATATCTGTGACATATATGGAGAAGTTTTCCAAACAAAGTCGATTGAGAAAGCAACACTGCGAATGTTTGGCACGTCTGCACATCATGAGGGTTATTAGACGCTTGCTGAATTTCACAATACAGACACTTTCCACACTGTGTGTGTGTGTGTGTGTGTGTGTGTGTGTGTGTGTGTGTGTGTTTCTGGCAGATGAGACTGAAGGGAAAAAAGTCAAGTTGGCTCTGAGATGAGCAGAGAAGAGTTCAGACACACACACACACACACACACAAGGTCTGAAACACATTAACCAACTCAATTTCAGCATATTTTCCTCATGTTGTAAAGATCCCGCTGCTTTACATTAATGAGCGAACGAACCGTCCTCAAACTGAGCTGAGCGGATCGAACAAATCTTTTAACATCATCACAGCTGATATTTCCAAGTGGTCCCGATTAGTATTTCTAAAAAAAAAGTCTAAAAAGGAGCTTGAACCAAACAAAAAGCTTAAAGTAGTGTAAAAAAAAACTTAAACTAGACTTCAAAATAGTCTAAAAAGCTTCATCTAGACTAAAAGAGCTTGATCTAGTCTAAAAGAGCTTAAAGTAGTCTAAGAAACTATACTTAGAAAAGCTTAAAATAGACTAAAAGAGCTTAAACTTCAACTAAAAAAAGCTTCAACTACACTACACTTACACTACTATACTACACTACACTACACTACACTACACTTACACTACTATACTACACTACACTTACACTTACACTACTATACTACACTACACTTACACTACTATACTACACTACACTACACTTACACTTACACTACTATACTACACTACACTACACTTACACTTACACTACTACACTACACTACACTACACTACACTACACTACAACAGCTTAATCTAGTCTAAAAGTAACTATATTCAGTTGAGAAATTCAATAGTTTGTATTTTAAATAACCATATGATCATGACTATTGTTAGATAATTCAGACCATTAAAGCAGCACTCAGTAGTTTCGGGATTTCTTCGCTGTATTCTCGCTTTTTGCTGGCAGGTTTCTCTCTAGAGCTCCCCCCACAGCTTCGGAATAGATATTTGACAACACTGTTGTAAAAACTCGTTGGCGACTCTCAGACACCAGAGGCTATAGATCATCGACATCAAAGCAGATGGGACATTCTTTAAAACGTCTTCTTCATTCGGGTTCGAACAGCGTGAGGGAGCGCAATAATGACAGCATTTTAGCAGATTTCTTTTGGCCGTAACGCAGTTGTTTACATCGCGAGACCTGATATCACGCGAGACTTCCTGACGCAGCGGCTGGCGGCCCGCCGGCTCAAAGTTGCAAGTGCGGATTTTCCGCTCACAGGCACCAGGGGGGTGCGAAACGACCACCACTCAACCCGAAATAAGTAATATAACCATTCCAATGACTCCGAAGCTGTTCAGTTAAGGTAATAAAGTTACTTAGAGCACCTTTAAATACTTTACAAACATAAGATTTATATTTATGCATTTAGCAGACGCTTTAATCCAAGCAAAAATATGCGTCTCATTTCCACTTTTTGTTTGTGAGTTGATGAATATAAACCAAAAGATCTGATTATTCACAGTCTTACGTCACATGACACACTTGAGCTGAAAACAGCAGAACTACTGGCCGATTAAAGCGGCACGATTGTGGACAAATTAAGAATCACGATTTATTTTTGTTTATATTGAGATCACGATTCTGAACAGAGAACTAAACAAAATACCATTTAATTTACTAGAAGTTCTGACAAAATGTTAATTGCTGCAGTCTATTCAAAATGTTTTAATTAATCTGAACTAATACGTGAATGATTCAATGACTCACTCATGACTCACTTGTTTCATTACTGGATGAATCCGTGTTTTTGAAAGAATCTCTTGAATGAATGATTCAATGACAAACACATTTTTTAACAGTCACGTGTCGCCACCTACTGGTGTAACTGATACAATCGTTATTTAAAGCATCAAGTTTCTTTCAGACTTTGCGTTATTTTGATTGCTAGCGTAGACATCAGTGTTTATATTTGAACTACAAACTTTCATCAAAGTACTTGCATGATAATCTGAATAGTTGTGACAGAAATAACAATAATGTGTGGTTGAAAAGACTATGAAACTCTGGGTCAGAACGCAGATCTGAATGTCCGCTGTCATCGTACTCGTCAAAGGTTTGATAGACACAGGCGAATCGTTGATCACGTGATCGGCATCTTTTAACGATATATCGTGCAGCTCGATAGGCTCTAATTTGATTGGACGAGTGACACTGAAGTCACTGTAAACATTGTGTTTACATAATATGTGTGTGTACTGTGTATAATTATTTTGTATATATTACACACACATGCATGTATATATTTGAGATATATTTGCATACTGTATTCATTCAAGAGATTCCAAAACTGAAAAACAGCATCTTTCCTTGGTTGTGACGCGTTCTCAAGTGTGAATAGAGCCGCAGTAACACATCGAGCGCAGTATAGCAGCGACTGCAGAGCGCACGGGTCTGGAAGAGCTCTTACTCAAACACTCTCTCAGACTGAGCGTCTCCCGTGCTTGACCCTTCAGCCCAGAGCAAACACACGGCACCGGCTCCACAGCTGGGAGTCATTCGCTCGCCAACGCCACAATTAATCCAACGATTTCACAGGAATGTATGGCCTTGAACAGTTTAAGTGCGTATGAAGCCAGTGCTCGTGAGGAAGTAGCTGGAAAACTCCACCATCGGACTGAAGGACTCAACTTTTTTGATTCGATTCGAAATGCATGTTTCAACCCCCTAGCAACGGCTCATCTATCTCCATCTTCAGACAGAGTTGTGTCAAGCCAACATGAAATCTGTCCAGCGTCATTAAACGTGCCACTAGACTAAACACCAGCTGAGGGAGGGGAACAGAGTCGGATGTTTCTGGACGGTGTTGTATTTAACACTCAGATGAAGCTCCACACCGGCGCCGTCACACACAAGAGACCAGCTAAACCCTGCCAAGCTGTGTTCTGCGTCCAAGAGGAAATACCACACACACACACACACACACACACACACTCACACACACACACACTCGCTCGCTCAGAAATTCATTCCAGACGCTCTTCACCAGGGAAATTAATGTCTCATTATTTTGCCATTTTGTGTGACACGTTTTCAAGAAGATTGAATGTGCTGGAGAACCATAAATAATCACTAATATGACAATGAGGAATATTTCATAAAACAAGATTCAAACAGTTTTGACTCGCATTAAAACACTCTCAAAACCACCTCCCGCAAATTCAACCAATGACGTTTTATAAACCCAAACTTGCACCTGCAGAACAAACCGAACTCAAAGACGACGTTCCTAAAGGACCACCTGTATGAACACACACACACACACAGTTTTTAATAAGGTTGTCTAACCCTAACCCCAAACTCACTCATTGGGCAGTCAAAAGGCTTCAAAAGCATAAGGAGCCGTCTGCTCTCTATTCGCTATCGCGGTATTTTGATGTCATTCACCCATCGGTTTGTGCAGCGCCGGTTCAAGTCGAACAAGCCTAACCACAAACAGACAGTCCCACCCCCAAACTCACTCATTGGGCAGGTCAAAGAGACAGTCCCGCCCCCAAACTCACTTATTGGTCAGTCAAACAGATAGCCCCGCCCCCAAACTCACTCACTCACTCACTCACTGGGCAGTCAAACAGACAGTCCCGCCCCCAAACTCACTCATTGGTCAGTCAAACTGATAGTCCCGCCCCCAAACTCACTCATTGGGCAGTCAAACACAAACAGAAAGTCCCACCCCTAAACTCACTCATTGGTCAGTCAAACAGACAGTCCCACCCCCAAACTCACTCATTGGTCAGTCAAACAGATAGTCCCGCCCCCAAACTCACTCATTGGGCAGTCAAACTGACAGTCCCGCCCCCAAACTCACTCATTGGTCAGTCAAACTGATAGTCCCTCCCCCAAACTCACTCATTGGTCAGTCAAACAGATAGCCCTGCCCACAAACTCACTCATTGGACGAGGTGTAAGCTGTCATGTTGGGTCTAAACAGGAGTAACTCATGATAATGCGTCACACTCACAGAATCAGACAGCTGAGGTTTCCAGCATCTGGGCCCAAATCCGGGATCGACTCGAAGTCGTTGTTATTCAGTTTTCTGTGAACAGAGAACCAAGCGGTTACACATGTAGACTTCATACGTTCAAGGAGAAAGAATACCCAAAATCTCACACACACTCACATTTCACTGAGGTGCGGCAGGCTGGAGAACAGCACTTCGGGAAACGTGCGTAACTTGTTATGGCTCAGATCCCTGCAAAGAAGAAGACAGCCGTCAAAGAGTTCCTGAGGAGAACGAACATAAACTCAACAAAACACTCGTACAGTATGACATCATCACGCCATTTCAGCTCGTCACAGTATTAATGATCCAACCATTCAAACCTACATCACACACAAATGCTCCTGTTAAAGGTTCTTCATGGAAACACTGATGCCAAAAAGAAAATACCATTTATAATATTCTTTAACTACACACACCATCATAAGCATCCAATCAGGATACAGCAAAACATTTGTTGGAGTGATTCAAACCACTGAGATGACTCATTAGAATCAAACCACTGAGATGACTCGTAAGAATCAAACCACTGAGATGACTCGGAAGAATCAAACCACTGAGATGACTCGTAAGAATCAAACCACTGAGATGACTCGGAAGAATCAAACCACTGAGATGACTCAGAAGAATCAAACCACTGAGATGACTCAGAAGAATCAAACCACTGAGATGACTCGTAAGAATCAAACCACTGAGATGACTCAGAAGAATCAAACCACTGAAATGACTCAGAAGAATCAAACCACTGAAATGACTCAGAAGAATCAAACCACTGAAATGACTCAGAAGAATCGTTTGTTTCGAGTACAGACAGACAAAGGTAATGGTTTAGCACACAGTGTGTGTTGGTGTTGATGTAGTGTGATATTTGACTGGTTTTGTCCGTCCTTCTGTTAGACTGTCTCACACATGAATTATGTTGAATATCTGTCAGCTGTTAAATTTAACTACACTATTAGATAATACCAGTTTAGCTCAACCAATCACCAAGCAATGCTTCATTTTGTTCAGTCTGTGTGTAAAAAGAGCATTAGCAATTAAAGACAAAACACTTCAGCAAAACATGATCAGGTCTAAGTGTCTGAATCAGTTTTGGTCCCTAATGTCACTGGTAGTCCCTGTATGAAGAGTGTGTGGGTATAATATGTCACAGTTTACTTTATTTTGCTCTCCTCACTTACATAATGAACTATAGTGTCCTGATCACACTAGTGAAACAAATACTATTTTTACGCACATTTTGGGATATAGCATTAAAAAGACTGGATTAGAAACACCAAGATATGTAATAATGTGCATTAAAAAAAACATATGCGCTCAATTGATGCGGATACATTTTTATCCCATAAGACTAAACTATGATGGAAACACATTTACTGAATAAACCCTCAGCGGAGGCTGTGATTGGATAACTGGAGTAACCAGTGGACCAATGGGGTCGCAGCGTCTGTAATGTTGGTGTTTCTGAGACGGCGGAGTGGAAGTGTGTGATCATGATGATCTGGTGTGACTCCCTCCAGAAGCGTCTCACACACACACACACGAGTGTGTTCCTGAACACGACAGCGCTCGCTGTTAGGGGTGGGAGAAAAAATCGATTCATCGATGCATCGCGATTCTCTCTCCAACGATTCTGGATCGATTCTGAACTTAGTTTTTAAACAGATATGCGATGACGCTGAGTTTGCTTTAGAAACACCCGTAGCCTAATCTGCTTTCTTCCAATTCCTCACACACATACATACACCAATCAAACTTTCCGTAAAATAATCTTTCATAAGTTCGGAAAGGTTGAAGCGAATTACAAGGACATTCACAGGCTTCATTGCACAGGATGCGCTGTGAGAGACTCGCGCTTTGTTTGATGTTACGTTACACTTGAAGCGTGCTGTCTCACCTTTCGGTATTTTCCTTACAAATGCTCCACGAAGTCATCATTTATGTGGTTTGGAATGCAATGGCCTTTTATATTTAAAATATGAACCTCACTAACAGAAGGCTGCGTTCAATTTCAAATGCTGACGCGCGCTTTGTTTGTGTAGACTGCTCGCGCATGCGGCTGTGCGACTCCATGTAAGTGGTTTAATATTGTGCAAAATTAACGTAAACACAGCCAGTTATGTCTTAAGCGATTAAACGGACAGGAAAAAACACTTTACTTCTTATATTTCAAAAGAGATCCGTGCGTGAATGCAGCTTAATAGATCTCTCGCAGTCTATGATGGCATAGTAAAAAACAACAGATGAAGAAAAATCACTCACAATTCTTGAATGGAAAACGTTCAGATAATCTTAAATAGGCTACTGAAAGCACTATTTGTTTGTTTGTTATGTTTCTATGCTCCTCTTTATTATTTGCTACTTAGCCTACTTGTATGTTTTGAAGTTATATTATTTTAAAATTCTTAACATACAACTGTTTTAATTATATATTTTTTTAATTACCTATGTAAACTAATGAATTAATAGGGAGGGGAGGGGGGAGGAGTAGATAAAGAATCATTCTGGAATTGGATCAGATCGTGAGGTGACTCAAGATTTCCACCCCTAACATTACATACTGTGAATCGTTTTTTTGAATCGAGAATCGTTTTTGAATCGAAAATCGATTTTGAATCGAATCTTGAGCCTAAAAATCGATATCGAATCGAATCGTGACATTTTCTGAATCGTGCACCCCTACTCGCTGTGTTTCGCCTGACGCTCGACACACACTCGGCTATGATGGAGGGAGAAGAGTCCGACTGCAGACACGTAGAGTTTAGTCCTGATGTTCTGCAGCTTCACAGGAAGAGATGATGATGTTCTCTTCAACACACGAGACGGAAACACTGCAGATGTTTTATGCTTTATTCCAGCTTTGCACTCCAGTTTAATGTGGATGGAAACGGCTCGTGTTTAATTCCATCACACAGATTTTCCTCTAATGTTCACAGGTTCAGTCTGGGCTTTACATCAGCGTTATTCTATTTTCTACTATTTACACTATAGTGCTCATCGATTCAGCACATCCTAAATAAAAGTTTGTGTTTACATTATATATATATATGATATACATTTTAAATGTATATTATATATATATATATATTTAGTATATATACATGCAAATATTTCTTAAATATATAAATGCATGTGTGTATTTATTATACAAAATAATTATAGGCCTACACAACACACACACAACACACACACACACACACACACACATATATTATGTAAACATAACTTTTATTTAGGATGTGCTGAATCGTTTCACAGTAATAAACCGCTTTATAACAGAATGAGAGGAATTCTGCTGTAAAAGACAAAAGTGTCGTTATTCAGACCAATTCAGTTCAATAACAGTTTCAAAACTAAGGGTTCGTGATAATTATACAATTATCATATTCATGTTCCACATTATCCCCATAGTAGTATTTACCAACATGCCATCAACCTAAATTAATAATAATATCCAATCAAACACCAAGCACACGTCACAGATGACACACACAGCACTGCTGATAATGCTGACGGTTAGTTCACTCATATATTTCTAATGATTTAGTCAGTTTTCCAGTATTAGCCGGTGTAAAGCAGCAGCTGCCGTCTCTAGCGCTCCACAGCTCTGAGAAACACGGATCTTTCCAGATGTAAATCATGAAACGCTTTTTTTCCTTCTATTTTTCCATTCTGGCAGCGAGTTATTCACAGCCAACGACTTCAGGCCTCTCTCGCTCTCTCTCTCTACACACACACACACACACACACACACACACACACACACACACACACAGGCTCTTAATGGCTTCCATCTCTGGTTGGGTTTAGCTGCTAATTCAGCAGAAATAATGGGCCTGAGGAAAACAAAAGCTCAGTGTAAAGCCTGAACATGTGCGGTGTGTGTTAGCATCAGCTCCTGAAGCTCGACATCCACTCGCTCTTTCATCCCTCGCTTTACGAACACCGAGGAATACGCCGATCATAACTCTCACACCGATCATAACTCTCACACCGAGGAATACGCCAATCATAACTCTCACACCGAGGAATACGCCGATCATAACTCTCACACCGATCATAACTCTCACACCGAGGAATACGCCAATCATAACTCTCACACCGAGGAATACGCCGATCATAACTCTCACACCGATCATAACTCTCACACCGAGGAATACGCCAATCATAACTCTCACACCGAGGAATACGCCGATCATAACTCTCACACCGATCATAACTCTCACACCGAGGAATACGCCGATCATAACTCTCACACCGATCATAACTCTCACACCGAGGAATACGCCGATCATAACTCTCACACCGAGGAATACGCCGATCATAACTCTCACACCGAGGAATACGCCGATCATAACTCTCACACTGATCATAACTCTCACACCGATCATAACTCTCACACCGATGAATACGCCGATCATAACTCTCACACCGATCATAACTCTCACACCGAGGAATACGCCGATCATAACTCTCACACCGATGAATACGCCGATCATAACTCTCACACCGATCATAACTCTCACACCGAGGAATACGCCGATCATAACTCTCACACCGATCATAACTCTCACACCGATCATAACTCTCACACCGATCATAACTCTCACACCGATGAATACGCCGATCATAACTCTCACACCGATCATAACTCTCACACCGATCATAACTCTCTTATAAATAAATTAGGGCTGTTAAACAATTAATCGCAACCAAAAAAAAAGTTTGTGTTTACATAGTATATGTGTGTGTACTGTGTATAATTATTTTGTATATATAAATACACACACACAATATATTTAAGAAATATTTGCATACTGTATATATTAGTGGTCGACCGATATCGCCGAGGCCGATTTATTGGCCGATATTTGTTGGCCGAACTTTTATTTTGGATGCGATTAATCGCTTCACAGCCCTAAAATAAATCATATATCAGCTATAATCACATAATTTGACATCACTGTTCTCAGGTCTGTAATGTCAGGATAGTTGAACCTCAAACATCAACAGTAAAATAATGATGAGCAGAACAATAACAGAGATGTGTCAATATTTTCCAGGCAATATTGCACACATTTATAACTGTATAAATTAGTCTTTATGAATATATATAGGAAAGTAAATCATCATATTTAAGGGTCCATGGCATCATGAGAAATGAGTGAAAGGCTGTTTAATTACAATGTGTTTGTTCTTCATGAATAAAACACAAGCATCTAAACATCAGCTGGTGAAGCTTCTCAGAGCTCTGGAGGACTCACATCTAACACTGTTAGTCCATTAATCAGGTTATTATGATGATGTTGATGAAAATATGATTTTATTTCTCTTTCTTTAAGAAACTGTCTGAACTTTTATATAGATCAAGAGAAAATGCCTGGGTAATATCGAGGTTATTGTTAAATTCTTTGGGCCTTTAAACTGAACACACACACATTTACACTCACTCTCTCTCTCTCTCTCTCTCTCTCTCTCTCTCTCACACACACACACACACACACGAGGAAAATCGATCAAACTAACTCAACTATCACTGTCACTACTTTAGACGGAGAAAAGTTTGTTTATCCTAGTTTCAGCTTTGTTTGTTTAAGTTGTTTTTCACGTCAGTGATCTCTGAGCAGTCCGCACACTGCTATCGTTCTCCACCTGGAGTGTTTTTCCCATATTTAAACGAATGTGGATGTTTTGATCGTGTTCCAGTGAGAGAGACACAAAGGATCTGAGGTAAAACACACTCACAGGCTCCTGATCCGCGCGGGCAGTCGCTCCGAGATCCTGCCGTGTTTCAGCGCACTGCAGTCGGCGAGGGATCCCACACACGAGCACACGGACGGGCACGGGTCCAGGTCCGGTTTCGAGTCTCCGTGAAGCGCTTTAAATCCCGTGAGGTGAAACACAAGCAGCGCGAGGCTCACAGCGCGAGCGGGCTGCGGCATTTTCACCCGCAACAACAAAACTGACCAAAAAGTCCACAAAATCGATCCTTAAAAGTTTAAATTCCACACGAATATGAAAGAGAACAGAGATCTTAGCAGGTCCGCGTCAACTGAACTCTCTTTTACCGTTTACTATCATGAATAAAAGTGCAGAAATCAGCGCCTCACCAACCGCTCCATCTCTGAGGAACTTTTTTCCACCGCGCGCTGGAATCAGAGCAGCATTCCGCGGCGCGCGCTCCCGCGGGCTGTACAGCGAGAGGGGTTCTGGGTAATGTAGTACAGGCAGACAGAGACACTTTTCAAAACATTTTGCGAGAGTACGTGTGTACATTGACACATTTTTTTTCTTTTCTTTCACCATGACTCTTTAGGGGCTCCGTATCTTTTAGCGTTTTTATTTCATAGTCAGTTTTTCAAACGGAATTTAGACTTTTATGTCACAATTTTGAATTTTCGTGCTTAGTATGTAAATTTCGACTTTTCATCTCATAATTATGACTTAGTACGTCATATGTTTGACTTTTAATGTCATAATTTGACTTTTTAAGCCATAATTCCTACTTTTCATCTCAAAATTATAACTCATAATTTCACTTTTTACGTCATAAAAAGTACATTTGACTCAGTATGTCATCATTTATGATTTCAGCAGCTTGCATGAAATCACTTGAACATATAAAACTGTTTAACAAGAAAGAAAAATAGATGATTATGGCCCTTAAAACATGAGTAAAACATGTTCATAATAAGGTGTGAACGAGCTTTATTTCCCAAACCCATCAGAAAAGTATGTTTTCACTGAACCCGTTACAGGAACAATCTTCCATACTAGTTTGTGATCCTGAGTTCACTATCCAGGAATCATGACACGTTTCCCCGATCATCATGAATTATAAGTAGGTTAGTGGTTGGATTGAATATTTGATTGTCCCACATAATCAACAGGGACAAACAGACAGAAATCAATTCTTATTAAGCAAACGGCATTCGCTTTCATTTCTAATCATGATTATGGCCTCAAGCACATGATCGTCCGGTTCAGCTCGATCTATTATTAAACACAACAACTTATTAAGCATTGATTTAAAAAAGAAATGTAAAGGCGTATTTTATCTTGCCTACTTAAAAACGCATTAAATATATTATTTATATTTGTTATATTAAATTAATTATTTATAATGGTTGTGTTGTTGTTGTTGTTTTTTAAATATGCGAATGTCCTTTTATTTATTTTTTTATTTGTCATTTTTATTCTGAATAATAACAACTTGTGACTTCACTAATAAACATGTTACTTTCACACTATTAATGTGTGTTTATCAGTGATGGGAAAGTTACTTTTAAAAGTAATGCGTTACAATATTGCGTTACTCCCTAAAAAAAGCAACTTTTTATGCAAATTAAAATGTTACGTCACTATCTCTCACCTGGGCTGGATTTGCTTGTTTGTTTTAATAACTAAAACAACTTATTAAGAAAAAGTAACTCAGATATTTTGCTGTAAATGTAAAAGTAATGCATTACTAGTGAGAACTCTGATTAGGTAACTCGTGTTACTTGTAACGTGTTACGCCCAACACTAGTGTTTATAACGGCATACATTTAATGACGTAAATATGAATGTAATATCTTCAGTGTAAAAGATCAGTCTCTTAAATGAGTCCTGAGTCTCGGGTCTGTGGACAGATGCCAGTCATTATACTCAGAATAGCAGAAACCCTGCCTTCCCAGCATGCACTGCTCCAGTGGCTCGTCTCCGCCAGCACAAACATGGCCGTGTGTTTGACAGCTGACGGTGTTTACGAGTGGAAGAAGGGCCGATTCTGTGCAGAGACACACACACTCATTCCTGCAGGTATATCTGCGGTCTGTGGAGGAGCAGGGCATTCTGGGTATTCTGGAACTGCACTTACTGCTGTTTGTTCAGGCAAGAATCCCTAACACGAGTCATTAACCCTATAAAGCTCCGGTATCATATTCATATCTGATAATCACATGATCCAGTCCTTCTGTGAGTTTAGACTCTAATATCAAACACATGAAACACATGAACACATGAACACAGAGAACACATGAACACAGAGAACACATGAAACACATGAACACATGAACACATGAACACATGAACACACGAACACATGAACACAGAGAACACATGAAACACATGAACACATGAACACATGAATACACGAATACACGAATACACGAACACAGAGAACACATGAACACAGAGAACACATGAACACATGAAACACATGAAACACATGAACACATGAACACACGAACACATGAACACAGAGAACACATGAAACACATGAACACATGAATACACGAACACAGAGAACACATGAACACAGAGAACACATGAAACACATGAAACACATGAACACATGAACACACGAACACATGAACACAGAGAACACATGAAACACATGAACACATGAATACACGAACACAGAGAACACATGAAACACATGAACACATGAACACACGAACACACGAACACATGAACACAGAGAACACATGAAACACATGATCACATGAACACATGAACACATGAAACACATGAACACAGAGAACACATGAACACAGAGAACACATGGAACACATGAACACATGAACACATGAACACAGAGAACACATGAACACAGAGAACACAGAGAACACATGAACACATGAACACAGAGAACACATGAACACAGAGAACACATGAACACAGAGAACACATGAACACATGAACACAGAGAACACATGAACACAGAGAACACATGAACACATGAACACACGAACACACGAACACACGCACACATGAACACATGAACACAGAGAACACATGAACACAGAGAACACATGAACACATGAACACATGAACACATGAAACACATGAACACATGAACACATGAATACACAAACACATAGAACACATGAAACACATGAACACATGAATACATGAACACAGAGAACACAGAGAACACATGAAACAC
This sequence comes from Leuciscus idus, assembly GCA_021554675.1. Classification (NCBI taxonomy): domain Eukaryota; kingdom Metazoa; phylum Chordata; class Actinopteri; order Cypriniformes; family Leuciscidae; genus Leuciscus; species Leuciscus idus. Next base: position 46,472,923 of record CM038629.1, on the reverse strand, counting down.
ATGAACACATGAACACATGAATACACGAATACACGAACACAGAGAACACATGAACACATGAACACAGAGAACACATGAACACATGAAACACATGAAACACATGAACACATGAACACACGAACACACGAACACAGAGAACACATGAAACACATGAACACATGAACACATGAATACACGAACACAGAGAACACATGAACACACGAACACACGAACACAGAGAACACATGAAACACATGATCACATGAACACATGAACACAGAGAACACATGAACACAGAGAACACATGAAACACATGAACACATGAATACACGAATACACGAATACACGAACACAGAGAACACATGAACACAGAGAACACATGAACACATGAAACACATGAAACACATGAACACATGAACACACGAACACACGAACACATGAACACAGAGAAAACATGAAACACATGAACACATGAATACACGAACACAGAGAACACATGAAACACATGAACACATGAACACACGAACACACGAACACATGAACACAGAGAACACATGAAACACATGATCACATGAACACATGAACACATGAAACACATGAACACAGAGAACACATGAACACAGAGAACACATGAAACACATGAACACATGAATACACGAATACACGAATACACGAACACAGAGAACACATGAACACAGAGAACACATGAACACATGAAACACATGAAACACATGAACACATGAACACACGAACACATGAACACAGAGAACACATGAAACACATGATCACATGAACACATGAACACATGAAACACATGAACACAGAGAACACATGAACACAGAGAACACATGAACACATGGAACACATGAACACATGAACACAGAGAACACATGAACACATGAACACAGAGAACACAGAGAACACATGAACACATGAACACATGAACACAGAGAACACACGAACACATGAACACAGAGAACACATGAACACATGAACACAGAGAACACATGAACACATGAACACAGAGAACACATGAACACAGAGAACACATGAACACATGAACACACGAACACACGCACACACGCACACATGAACACAGAGAACACATGAACACAGAGAACACATGAACACATGAACACATGAACACACGAACACACGAACACAGAGAACACATGAACACATGAATACACGAACACATGAACACATGAAACACATGAACACAGAGAACACATGAAACACATGAACACATGAACACATGAATACACGAACACATAGAACACATGAAACACATGAACACATGAACACATGAATACACGAACACATAGAACACATGAAACACATGAACACATGAACACACGAACACACGCACACACGCACACATGAACACATGAACACAGAGAACACATGAACACAGAGAACACATGAACACATGAACACATGAACACACGAACACACGAACACAGAGAACACATGAACACATGAATACACGAACACATGAACACATGAAACACATGAACACAGAGAACACATGAAACACATGAACACATGAACACATGAATACACGAACACATAGAACACATGAAACACATGAAACACATGAACACATGAACACATGAATACACGAATACACGAACACAGAGAACACATGAACACATGAACACATGAACACAGAGAACACATGAACACATGAACACAGAGAACACATGAACACATGAACACATGAAACACATGAACACAGAGAACCGCTCAGGTGAGACGTGTGGCCGCTCTCAGAAACAAACACAAGTCTGTGAGTCCGAGTGGCTCATAAAGAGAGCAGTGTATGACACACTCCGCGCTCACCACACATGCCTCTTATAATTAATGAAATTACACACTGAATCACTGAGTTTGTCCTCAGGGCCGCGAGCCAGACGCTCCAAACCTCCAGCGAGTCCGGCGAGGTTCCCTCAAAGTTATGAACAAACGTTCTTCCAGTAACGTTAATAATGTTCTTAATAAAGTTCAGATCTATCTCTCAAAGTAATGAACAAAGTAACATTAATAGAACGTTCATTGAAAGATGTCTTTAATAATATTCTCAGAACAATAGAACAAAAACATCGATCATGGAATGTTTCTTCTGGAATGTTTCAGTTGGAGGTTTGTTTTTAAATGTAACGTTTTTTAAATGTTTCTACTTGTTTCAGAACGTTCAGATTCAAAAGTAACGTTCCATAATGTTTGAAGAATGATACAATGTTACTGTTCCCGTAACGTTCACAGAACCAAGAAGAAACGCTTTTAAAACATCAAGGAAACATTCAGAAATAATGTCTTCATAATTTAATGGGAATGTTAGAACATTTTTCTTAGAATATAGTTTTGTTAGCTGGGAACGTTCTCTCAACATTATAAACAAACATTCACACGTTAATGGAACGTTCGTTCTGCTCTTTAATAACGTTCTTGATAAAGTTCAGATCTATCAGCCTGTCAGATTCATAACCAACATCTGGATGTTTAACTCTTGTGCGTCAATTAACAAAAGTTACACACTGGTCCATAACTTGGGAACAAAGACTGAAGTTTGGTCTCATTTTAAAGAAAACACATTTTTTTCATTACACACATACAAACCACACTCTGACATCCACACCAACACACACACACACACACACACACACACATACACACACACACACACACACTCACACACAAGTATCGCTGCATAATTTGTCCAGTTGTCTCTATAATATGCAGAAGCAGAAACAGGAATAAAGCGAGTGTTTGCTTTATAGGCCAAACCTGAGAAAATGCCACATCTGGTAAAATATAGTCAAATTGTACATTCTGAAGCGTTGCCAAGAGAATGAAAGCCTATTAACAGAGATTGCATCATTTTATAGTTAAATGGCCATGGGATTAAAAATTGCAGTTTTAATGGGTTTCAATGGGGACATTCTTGTCCTGAAGGTCCTGAGAGGAACTATCTTGTGTTACTGGTGCAAAATTGATTTTTTTTAAGGAAATGGGGGTGAAATAGTAAAATTCCAATATAAATACACACCTGTGCCAAAATGTATGCAGTTGGTATTAACACACACACAATGATCAAGAAAACAAAACTGGAAAAGACAAAAATGTCCATAAGGTCACGCAGGGGTTAAATCACTTCAGCGTCAGACCACACATCATCACCAGGACACACACTAATCAGTGCACTTGTCTGGGTAACTAGTGATCACGTTTGAGGTTATTAAACATCGACTGGGGCAGAAACCATTGACTGTGTCTGAAAGTAATTATCGTGTTCATCGGAGCGGCTCAACAAACACACACATATAAAACATCCCTCAAAGAAAGAAGCAAAAGCCTCACAGATCTGAAATAACCCCAGCTGATCAAAAATACATCTTCTGCTCGTTTCATTAACGATCCCATTCAGTTCAAAATGTTTCAAAAGCCTTTCTTCTTGGTTCTGTGAAAGTTATGGGAACAGTAACATTGTATCATTCTTCACACATTATGGAACGTTACTTTTGAATCTGAACGTTCTGAAACAAGTAGCAACATTTAAAAAACGTTACATTTAAAAACAAACATCCAACTGAAACATTCCAGAGTAAAATGCTCCATTAATGTTTCGAGAAAGACCAGAGTAACTCTGAACGATCGATCTATTACTGCTACTTTGTTCGTAACTTTGAGAGCGGATGTTTCTGAGGATGCCGATGCCGATATGAGACGGAGATCCGTGTTTCCCTCACCTTCTAGTGTGAAGAAGCTGTACAGTAGAGGCCAGACGCTCCACAACTGCAGACTAACCCTAACCCTAACCCTAACCCTAACCCTAACCCTAGACTGAGGAAAGGAGAGAGAGCAACAGAAGCCAGAGACAGAACAGCCGATCTCATCGCTGGAACACATGTGGGATTCAGTCTCAACACACGAGCTTCTCTACGGTTCAGGCTGATATTACAGTTTTTTCCAGTTGCTAACACACTAAACTGACACACACAGCACAGTTATTTACACTGACACACACACAGAGCAAAACCTCTTCAAGTCTCCAAAAGTCTAAACACATTTTCTGCTTTACACACATTTTGCAATTCAGAATGGCACTTTTTAAACACACTGAACACGGTTCTCTGCATAACACACAACAATCTGACATAACGTCATGATGGCCATTCAAAACAACACTCCATGATCTGATTGGCCGACACATGTGTCACCTGACCAAACACCTCAACACTTCAATCTTTTTCAGTTTACAGTTTTTTTGTGAGCATATTTGTGTTTGGTGAAAAATAAAAAAGTAAATGTTTCAACAGTATGTGTGTGTGTCTGTGTATCTGAACAATCTGAAGAATTTTCTACAATTTGAACTATTTTAGTATTATAGCAAAGCACACTGAAGATGAGAGTGCTGTTCATTACGCCCAACAGTGTGTATTTTTTTGATAAAACCAGCCCTATTTTTTACAGTCTATGAACCAGCCTAGTTTGCAAAATTGTGTGTTAGCAACTGGAGAAAACTGTGAAGAGTTGAACTACACTATCTAAAGGTGTTGCAGTATTAGTGTGAATGAAGATGTTGAGAAGATGGGCCACGAGTACACACACCGTGTTCCACACACTCACTGATATACAGTATAATCATTCGCCTGCTGATTTTAACCACAATATTTGATGGATCATGAACCTTTTTTACACTATAAAGAACCTTTTGTCTGAGAGAAAGATACTCAAAGTAACTTCATTAAACCCTTATTGCAATAAAGATGCTTTATTTTAAAGAAACATGTTACTCTGGTCTCTTCTCCTCTATAGTGTCGTATATCGAGTGAAACGCTACAGGAACAAGAACACATGTGGGCGGGGCTTGATTGTGTCTGTGGGGAATTGATTGGATGGTTGTGGTTTGCTATTGGCTGATCTCATGTGAGTGACAGGTTGCCCCGCCCTCGCTTATTTTTATTCAAGATTTTGAGTGTGTGTGTGTGTGTGTGTGTGTGTGTCTGTGTGTGATAGTGTTTGTGTGTGTGAGTGTGTGAGTGTTTGTGAGTCCTTGTAAGTGTCTGTGTGAGATAGTGTTTGTGTGTGTGTGTGAGTGTGTGAGTGTTTGTGAGTGTTTGTGTGTGTGTGTGTGTGTGTGTGTGTATGAGAGAGATAGAGTGTCTCCTCCCTGCACTCGCACGCATCAGATTCAAGGCACTGGCTCTTCAAGAGACGACTGAACCTCTCTCTCGTCAACACTTGACCCGTTACTCTGACACTTTCTATTTCATGCTTCAGCACTAAAAGCTCAAACACACACACACACACACACACACACACACACACACACACACACACACACACACACATAGTGTTGCTGCTTCTTGCTCGTCACACTTCAGTCCAAACACACATTTCTCTGACTATTTTTGTCTATACAAAAAATATGCATGAGTAAAAAAAAATTTTTCAAAACCGAAAAGTATTCCATGCAGTTATTTTTTTTCGTGTGCAAATGTTGAATGATGATCCAGTCCAGACCCTGGCGTGCAGAACCACACACTGCAGAACCACACACTGCAGAACCACACACTGCAGAACCACACACTCCAGAACCACACACTCCAGAACCACACACTGCAGAACCACACACTCCAGAACCACACACTCCAGAACCACACACTGCAGAACCACACACTGCAGAACCACACACTGCAGAACCACACACTCCAGAACCACACACTGCAGAACCACACACTGCAGAACCACACACTGCAGAGAACCACACACTCCAGAACCACACACTGCAGAACCACACACTCCAGAACCACACACTGCAGAACCACACACTGCAGAGAACCACACACTCCAGAACCACACACTGCAGAACCACACACTCCAGAACCACACACTGCAGAACCAGCATGACTATAGCACAGATCTGAACAGCGTCTCTACACCAGGTTTCAGTGCAGAGGAGGATCAGCTCAACGACGCCCCCTGGAGGCAGGAAACATGTGTCTCTCAGCAACACTTCTTACAATAAAGTTGCATATATAAATATATATAAACGATGTTTTCGAACAGCTCTATATAAATTTGGATATACCACAAATTAAAATGTAATATTTTTAATAGCCAAATTCCCCAAAATACATCATCATCATCATCATCATCATCATACGCAATCATATTCTGAATTAAAGCTGCAAGCAGCATTTATCAGGGTTTAAGGGTTTAAGCTCATGCGTAACAATATATTATGTTTTATTTAGCAAGAATGTAAACACTTAAACTTAGGAAACCAAAAGTAATTTATAAAATATCATAAGACATTCAGTCAAGAATGATTTTGTACAGACGTAAATACTGTATGTTGGAGTGATATTTATAAGGAAGTTCATCCTGATAATGCATCGTCAGCATTAGAAAGATTATTTCACCCTTTAGTGGACAAACATGCAGTTATGAAAGATGTACAGTGAGGAATGTTCAGGCATGGACTGTTAATGAGCTGGAACACATCATATTAGAGAGAGATGTGGCAAAGGTGTACAGCAACACAACTGGGAACCAGGAGGATCGGGACTATTGCAAATCAAGAAATCAAGAAACTAAAATTAATAGGAAAAATAAAATAATGTTTTACAAAATTAAAATAAGTGAATATAAATATGATTGTAAATAAAGTGTAGAACACTCAATGAAATAATGGATCTGAAATCAAGTCAAATTCCTTATTTTATTGATAAGGCGACTCATTTTTAACTATTTTTAAACCATTTGAAATTGGAAATTATTTTAATGATTTTTTCATAAATAAAGTTGATACATAAAGAGAAATGTTGTTCGGCAGGACCAGTTTGCCACATCTTTAATATCAGTATTTAAAAAGGGATTTTAGCTTTAGCTTGGAAAGATGCAAAGGTTATTAATCTACAGAAAAATGCAGCTCTGGGTTTTAATGGTCATAATAGTCGACCAATAAGTTTGTTACCAGATCTTAGCAGAGTATTGAAAATGATAATTTGTGATAAAATTCAATTATTCTTTAAGGAGAATAGTTTGCTCTCTAATTTTCAGCATTGATATTGAGAGAGCAGAGACTGATGCCAGTAACTCAGTAGGAGCAGTGTTAGATGTTAGCTCAGCTTCTGATGCACTGGATCATAGATTATTGCTGGATAAACTGAAATGTTAAGGAAAAATATGTTTTTGAAAGTTTTTTTTTGCCAGTTAAAGCGCCGCCACGTCTTGCCTGATCTCCACCACTGTTATTAGGTGTCCTCAAAGTGTGCCCGTACATATGTGTGTCAGATTTGTTGTAAATATCTCATTTCGTTTGGAAGTTTAGACACTTATATTTATGAGAGCATAAAATGATCCATGGGTGACATTGATTGGATTTTTTTTTTTGTCAGTTCCTATCATAAGTTTGACATTTGGCCGTTATTGTTTAGCTATTGAAATTTCCAGTGGTGGTTTTGTCTCGATCAGAATAACGGTTTTGAAGATAATCGCAAGTTTTTTAAGCGCTAAATGACACCGTTAAACCATAAGGTGAAACCTGGCATGTTTGGTATCGTTGGACTCAGTAAGGATTCAGGAGTCTCAGGAGGACACTCCCGGGAAAAACGCTGGCTTGAAACTTCTCAGGCTCCTTCAGGGCATTGTGCCAATGACGCATTCTGAGTTTTTTAAGATACGCCAGTGTTCTCATAGACTATCACCCTGGACAAAGACACCGCATGCCAGTTTTCATCGGACTAACGGTTGCGTGCGGTTATAGCCATTTTCATGATATTTTCCCTGTAATAGCGCCACCAAGTGGCCAATCATCGCGATTTTTTTCACGTCACCTCAGATTGAGCTCATAAACATGTGTCCCGAGTTTAGTAGAAATATCTCTTTCCGTTCACAAGTTATAGCCGTTTAAGTAAAAGTGGCCCGGTCACATCAAACATTGGTTCCCCTTAGCAACCGTGAACTGAAATTTCGAATTTCTTTATGATTATTGATAGTGACTCTCCTGAGAATATTTCCGCATTGGTTTGGTTCCGATCAGGCCAAAAACCCAGGACTAGTTCCTAGTTTTTGGAAAACCCCCAAATACCCAACTTTTGGGGTATTTTTCTGGAGAATGCTGCATCATGGGAAAATTAACAATACAATAGGGTTTCAGCACTATGTGCTTGAACCCCTAATTAGGAATGTAACAATGCAGCCTAATATAATTTATAAGAAACCAAAACAATTAGTTCGCCTCTCGAGTCATTTTGTTCGTTTGTCACGTGACTGTCGCAAAATGAACGATTCATTCATGAACAAGATATTGTCTACATTTAGTTTGAGGGAGAAAGACAATAAATATACTTATTACATGGCTTGGTTGAATTCCAGTGTAGAATGCGGTGTTATTTCTTGATATCAGCCGCTGCGAACTATAACACACCGTTGCCATGAGAAACAGCGCGTTGCTATGGACGCGGAACAGACTATTTTCTTTGGCGGAAGCAATACAATCGTTTTTAAATCAATCATTTGTGTCAAATTATTTATTTATTTTGTAGATAGCCATGTAATAAGCGGGATAATGTATAGAGAGGCGGTCGTTATAGTGAATAACAACCCCTTCAGGCTGATTCCCGCTTCCCCAGCCGGCACATGATCGACCTTCAACGTTGAAATATGGTTGAAATAATGTCAGTTGTTGTTTCAATGTTGAAACAACGTTGAAATAACGTTTAATGCTAAATGGTTGAAAAAGGTTAACAAAAACACTTCTAAATCAACATTGAAATTTTTACAAGATCTGTACGTTGAAACAACGTAATGTTTTCGACAACATACTACAAGAATATCTGCCTTTTAACGTATTATTATGATAATGAATTAGCATTTAATGATTTTTTATCATAACAGCTCTTCAGTGTATATGTTAAAATACAATTATTATCATTATTAACAATAATATTTTCACCCTCAAGAGAGCAGTGCAGCAAAACCTTTTGCCTTATGTGATTTTGTGTGAATTTACAATTTTGTCTGCTTGCAGTTTACATTGCATTATTACATTAGTATTCACACTGTCATGTCATTTGACCAATTAATTAAATATTAATACAGACTGCAAATAAAACTCAATACACCACTATGTTAACCAGCGCAAACTACTGTTATTGGTTGTTTCGCCGTTTTACTTTGAGCATGATTGGTTAATCTGTCTGTCTTCCAGGAAACTGTCCAATGAGAGTGTGCGGCTCTGAGCGCCTATTTAAAGTCAATACTCTCGGTCGGTGAGCAGCGGCTGCTTTGAGACAACACTACCTGCTATCTGCAGCTCTTTTTGAAGCTCTCCACAAGTGATCCTTGGCTCTTGGACAACTCTTCTGATTATTCTTTTCACTCCTCTATCAGAAATCTTGCGAGGAGCACTGGTTGAGGCAAATTTATGGTGAAATTATTGTCTTTCCACTTCCGTATTATGGCCCCAAAAGTGCTCGCTGGACCATTCAGAAGCTTAGAATGGCGCCTATAACCAATGCCATCATTATGTTTTGCAACAATCAGGTTGCGAAGGTCTTGAGACAGCTCTTTGCTTTTACCCATCATGAGATGTGTCTTGTGTGACACCTTGGCAATGAGACCTTATTGTAGGCCATCATTTGGGACTGAACCAGCTGTTATTAATTTCCGCTGATTTCTTTGCTGGATTGCTTTTTAATTACTGTAAGTTTTCAGCAGTTGTCTTGGCTTTCCATGCCTTTTTGCGCCTCCCTTTCTTCATGTGTTCAATACTTTTTCCCTGTGTCATTTCACATTATTACACATAACTTAATTTCTGAACTTATTTGTGTTTGTTTCTTTGTATGTATGGCTTACTTGGGTTGTTACCAACATCTGGTGAAAATTTCATGTCAATAGCACCTTTGGAAATATATTTACTGAGAAAAATGACGTGTTCAATACTTATTTCCCCCGCTGTAAAATATGTGTTTTAGAATGGATAGTGTTGTATACTTTGTTTTCTACCTGACAAATTGAACTGTAAAGTGAAAATCTTGTACATGATTTATTTTGTATTCAGTGTTTTCAGTTTTCAGTGTTTTTGCTTTTATGTATAGGATAGTAGCAGACACCGGGCAAGAAGTGAAGAGGAAGTGATGGCATCGGACCTCGAGCTGGGACTCTGTACTGCACTGCACAAGACTGTCACATTTTATTGAGAATTTAAAAACTTTTTTTTTTACTGTACATTTTAAATATTAAATGTTTAATTTAAGGGTTACTGTAATTGAACAAAAACTGTCTTTAAATATTCCATTTAGATGTTTACTTCTACAGGTTTTTAACATTACTTCGAAAACGCTGCAATTTAAAGTTTGAGATGTTTTTCATCTGTTTTAGAAAGTATTTTTAGACTTGTTTTTTCAGAATAAAACTTGTTTTACAATCTTGAGCATGTGTTAACTCATTATTTAATGTGTTTAATTAAGCCATTGCTGCCAGTCATTTGACAGTTAACAAGTTTTAGTGTACAGTATGGACAGTTAATCTCAAACTCAGTCAGCATTGTCATGACTCATGTTCCAACTGCAAACTAGTTTGTAATTGAAAGTACAATTGTATTATCCCATGATGAAAGGTAAGACGGTGGAACAACGTCACGATATCAAAGTTGATTCAATTTGCAAAATCGAAAGGTAATTCACCGTTGATTCAACGTCGACAGAAGACCATAACCCGAAAGGTAAGAGTGAAACGACGTCACAATATCAACGTTGATCCGTTTTGCAAAATCGAAAGGTAATTCACCGTTGATTCAACCATATGGTACCTGATGTTGTTTCAACGGTGAATCAACGTTGAAATGCCGGCTGGGTTCGCGTCGGGCTCCCGTTCAGCCTGTCGGGGGTGTTATTCGCTATAACGACCGCCTCTCTATACATTATCCCTTACACATTTAACGAGTTTGCTTGCCCATAAAATCTTTAAGATATTAGGTTAAACTTATTTGGCTTGCTGTCCACTGAAGAGGGGCTCGATGAAGCAGCTTCAACTCGAGCTCTGATATACCCCCCAGTGGCTAAATGTAGGATATGATAATTGAAGGGCAAGGTACCTGAGATGAAGGTGGAGTTTGGGGAGGTGGAGGGATACTGGAACAGCTGATGCTAGAGAGAGGTAAGCGGCTGCTTATATACTCAGGCTGTTGATTGAAAGATTAGATGGGCTCACTCCTCCCTAACTTGCGTTTAGGAACTTCATTTATTGCTCAATTGAACATTTAAATGTGAAAAGTTATCTGGTCTTTAATAACGCTCCCAAAACGTTAGCACAAGAACATTATTTTACATCGTTTACGGAGCGTTATTTCTGAAATGTTTTAGTTGGACGTTCGTCTGAAGTTTTTTATCTGTTACTACTTGTATCAGAACGTTCAAAACTAATGTTCCCATAATGTTTAACATGTCTGTCCGCTGTTGAGCCTAATCCTCACTCATCACGTGTCTCTGAAAGACCATTATTTCGTTCAAAGTAAAACTGTGTTAAACCCAGCCCTGAGTCTCCACACTGTCTCCTCTGATTAATGCACTATAATTGTATTTCCTCTTGGATTACGTGTCGTTTGGCCGAATAGTGTGTTTACAACAAAAGCGGATCATGTGAGAAACAAATTCCTTCTCCCTGCTGATTGTTTTAGTACAATAAGCCCCGTTAAGACTTTCATAAGCAGGGCCAAAAACTGTGTGACTGGAATAACAAACAAGAGTTGAGCTCGTGCGCTCCTTTTACTTAATAATAATAAATATTTATACTATGCTGTGACGACGTTGCAGACGGTAAACCTTCCCGGATGTGACCCCGCCCACCTAAACACACGCCTGCCTCGCGGCCAATCGCGTAGCGCGTACGTCACGCCGCCTCATTATTATTCATGAGCCAAGCCTCCGCCATAACAGAGTCCGTTACCGCGCCCCGGGAAAGCGCGAGTGACGTCACCGCCGACTGATTCAAACGCGCGTGCGGAGCGTCTCTCTGCAGCAGCGACTGAAGGTCAGCGCGACAGACAGCACTGATAACCGGACCTGAAGGTAAGCAGGCTTTCTGATGTGATGTGATGATGATTATGATGTTGATGATGATGATGTGTTTGGTGCTGCCGGGACGGTCCCGGTATCAGATGATGCTGAGCGGGAATATCAACAAATGAGGATGTGAATCATGTGCTGATGATGCACTTATACATTCATTTTTAATCAGGCCTTGGGCTAATGTGATTAATGCAGCATAAATGTGATGAATATGAATGCATATGGAGCGTGTGCACGCGGTCTGAGTCGGCATCCGTATAGAGAGAATATAGAAGAGAGAATAGAAGTGAATAGAGTTCTATATTTATCCGGCTTTGATGCTGTAAGCGGGTTTGGCTCATCTGGGTCACTCCAGCGGGTCACGTGACGGTCTCCGAGCACATCCAGCATGAGGATGTGTGTGTGTTTATGATGTTTATGATGTTTATGATGTTTACAGAAGGACAGGAATGAGATCATTGGCAGGCCCTCACTAATGTACTATCGTGTAATCTGATATTATCAGACACAAACACACCGATACTGTTGAGCTGTAACACTTTATTTTACAGTGTCTTTATTACATGTTACACGCACTTACCATAATAATAACAGTGTAAATTATGCATAATTACATGCAACTTACCCTCAACCAAACCCTTATAGTAAGTACATGTTGTTAATTAAGATTACTCAGTGCTTAAATGTATAATTACACTGTAACAATGAGTGTTACCCTAAAATACCACAGCTCAACACACACACACTTTATTTCACACACACTTACCGTAGTAATAACAGTAAATTATGCATAATTACATGCAACTAACCCTCAACCAAACCCTAATCCTACACTAAGCCTATAGTACGTTAATATTACTCAGTACTTAAATATATAATTACACTGTAACAATGACACCTTAGAATAAAGTGTAACTCATTTTAGCACTTCTACTTAAACTGGATGAGAATGAGGAATATTGTGTTGCCGACACAAGCTGAAATAAAATAAGTGAAATGTTTCTTTACAGTGTAGGGTTAATAATTACACACACAGTTATAGTGTGTAATGCATATGTTGTGTGTGTTCTAGCGAGTGTTATAGTGTGTAATGCATATGTTGTGTGTGTTCTAGCGAGTGTTATTGTGTGTAATGCATATGTTGTGTGTGTTCTAGCGAGTGTTATTGTGTGTAATGCATATGTTGTGTGTGTTCTAGCGAGTGTTATTGTGTGTAATGCATATGTTGTGTGTGTTCTAGCGAGTGTTATTGTGTGTAATGCATATGTTGTGTGTGTTCTAGCGAGTGTTATTGTGTGTAATGCATATGTTGTGTGTGTTCTAGCGAGTGTTATAGTGTGTAATGCATATGTTGTGTGTGTTCTAGTGAGTGTTATTGTGTGTAATGCATATGTTGTGTGTGTTCTAGCGAGTGTTATAGTGTGTAATGCATATGTTGTGTGTGTTCTAGCGAGTGTTATAGTGTGTAATGCATATGTTGTGTGTGTTCTAGTGAGTGTTATTGTGTGTAATGCATATGTTGTGTGTGTTCTAGCGAGTGTTATAGTGTGTAATGCATATGTTGTGTGTGTTCTAGCGAGTGTTATAGTGTGTAATGCATATGTTGTGTGTGTTCTAGCGAGTGTTATAGTGTGTAATGCATATGTTGTGTGTGTTCTAGCGAGTGTTATAGTGTGTAATGCATATGTTGTGTGTGTTCTAGCGAGTGTTATTGTGTGTAATGCATATGTTGTGTGTGTTCTAGTGAGTGTTATTGTGTGTAATGCATATGTTGTGTGTGTTCTAGCGAGTGTTATTGTGTGTAATGCATATGTTGTGTGTGTTCTAGCGAGTGTTATTGTGTGTAATGCATATGTTGTGTGTGTTCTAGCGAGTGTTATAGTGTGTAATGCATATGTTGTGTGTGTTCTAGCGAGTGTTATTGTGTGTAATGCATATGTTGTGTGTGTTCTAGTGAGTGTTATTGTGTGTAATGCATATGTTGTGTGTGTTCTAGCGAGTGTTATTGTGTGTAATGCATATGTTGTGTGTGTTCTAGCGAGTGTTATAGTGTGTAATGCATATGTTGTGTGTGTTCTAGTGAGTGTTATTGTGTGTAATGCATATGTTGTGTGTGTTCTAGCGAGTGTTATTGTGTGTAATGCATATGTTGTGTGTGTTCTAGCGAGTGTTATTGTGTGTAATGCATATGTTGTGTGTGTTCTAGCGAGTGTTATAGTGTGTAATGCATATGTTGTGTGTGTTCTAGTGAGTGTTATTGTGTGTAATGCATATGTTGTGTGTGTTCTAGCGAGTGTTATAGTGTGTAATGCATATGTTGTGTGTGTTCTAGTGAGTGTTATTGTGTGTAATGCATATGTTGTGTGTGTTCTAGCGAGTGTTATAGTGTGTAATGCATATGTTGTGTGTGTTCTAGTGAGTGTTATAGTGTGTAATGCATATGTTGTGTGTGTTCTAGTGAGTGTTATAGTGTGTAATGCATATGTTGTGTGTGTTCTAGCGAGTGTTATAGTGTGTAATGCATATGTTGTGTGTGTTCTAGCGAGTGTTATAGTGTGTAATGCATATGTTGTGTGTGTTCTAGTGAGTGTTATTGTGTGTAATGCATATGTTGTGTGTGTTCTAGTGAGTGTTATTGTGTGTAATGCATATGTTGTGTGTGTTCTAGCGAGTGTTATTGTGTGTAATGCATATGTTGTGTGTGTTCTAGCGAGTGTTATTGTGTGTAATGCATATGTTGTGTGTGTTCTAGCGAGTGTTATAGTGTGTAATGCATATGTTGTGTGTGTTCTAGTGAGTGTTATTGTGTGTAATGCATATGTTGTGTGTGTTCTAGCGAGTGTTATTGTGTGTAATGCATATGTTGTGTGTGTTCTAGCGAGTGTTATAGTGTGTAATGCATATGTTGTGTGTGTTCTAGTGAGTGTTATTGTGTGTAATGCATATGTTGTGTGTGTTCTAGCGAGTGTTATAGTGTGTAATGCATATGTTGTGTGTGTTCTAGTGAGTGTTATAGTGTGTAATGCATATGTTGTGTGTGTTCTAGTGAGTGTTATAGTGTGTAATGCATATGTTGTGTGTGTTCTAGCGAGTGTTATAGTGTGTAATGCATATGTTGTGTGTGTTCTAGCGAGTGTTATAGTGTGTAATGCATATGTTGTGTGTGTTCTAGCGAGTGTTATAGTGTGTAATGCATATGTTGTGTGTGTTCTAGCGAGTGTTATAGTGTGTAATGCATATGTTGTGTGTGTTCTAGTGAGTGTTATTGTGTGTAATGCATATGTTGTGTGTGTTCTAGCGAGTGTTATTGTGTGTAATGCATATGTTGTGTGTGTTCTAGCGAGTGTTATAGTGTGTAATGCATATGTTGTGTGTGTTCTAGTGAGTGTTATAGTGTGTAATGCATATGTTGTGTGTGTTCTAGCGAGTGTTATTGTGTGTAATGCATATGTTGTGTGTGTTCTAGCGAGTGTTATAGTGTGTAATGCATATGTTGTGTGTGTTCTAGTGAGTGTTATTGTGTGTAATGCATATGTTGTGTGTGTTCTAGCGAGTGTTATAGTGTGTAATGCATATGTTGTGTGTGTTCTAGTGAGTGTTATAGTGTGTAATGCATATGTTGTGTGTGTTCTAGCGAGTGTTATAGTGTGTAATGCATATGTTGTGTGTGTTCTAGCGAGTGTTATAGTGTGTAATGCATATGTTGTGTGTGTTCTAGTGAGTGTTATAGTGTGTAATGCATATGTTGTGTGTGTTCTAGTGAGTGTTATAGTGTGTAATGCATATGTTGTGTGTGTTCTAGTGAGTGTTATTGTGTGTAATGCATATGTTGTGTGTGTTCTAGTGAGTGTTATTGTGTGTAATGCATATGTTGTGTGTGTTCTAGCGAGTGTTATAGTGTGTAATGCATATGTTGTGTGTGTTCTAGTGAGTGTTATAGTGTGTAATGCATATGTTGTGTGTGTTCTAGTGAGTGTTATAGTGTGTAATGCATATGTTGTGTGTGTTCTAGTGAGTGTTCTAGTGTGTAATGCATATGTTGTGTGTGTTCTAGTGAGTGTTATTGTGTGTAATGCATATGTTGTGTGTGTTCTAGTGAGTGTTATTGTGTGTAATGCATATGTTGTGTGTGTTCTAGCGAGTGTTATTGTGTGTAATGCATATGTTGTGTGTGTTCTAGTGAGTGTTATTGTGTGTAATGCATATGTTGTGTGTGTTCTAGTGAGTGTTATTGTGTGTAATGCATATGTTGTGTGTGTTCTAGTGAGTGTTATAGTGTGTAATGCATATGTTGTGTGTGTTCTAGCGAGTGTTATTGTGTGTAATGCATATGTTGTGTGTGTTCTAGCGAGTGTTATTGTGTGTAATGCATATGTTGTGTGTGTTCTAACACTAGGGAAGAATGAAGCACAAACATCCACGGCTCACGCTGAGTCCTGAAGGAGACGCCTGAGACATTTATTTATCTTCAGCTTCATGTTTTCACACTGGGAACACACACACACACACACACACACACACACACACACACACACGGCGAGAGACCAGATCCTGACACACACATCTGTAAAACACCTGGAAACAAGATCAGAGGAGAATATATATCAGATATTAATAAGTGTTTTCCACTCTAACACGAGCACTGCAGTGTAAGGGTTAATCAGGTCAAAGGTCACGATAATGACCCTGAAACACACCTGCAACCCTGACATATGACATCATAGTGCAACCGTTTATTAAACCTTTAGACAAAAGAAAAGAAAGAATTGCATGTTTTGTTTTGCATCATATTTATGACATCAGGCTTTAGCGACACACAATACATCAGTGATAAATATCATGTTCATTTTTAATCTTATTATCATTATCAGTCCAATAGGAAAATTTGATAAATAATGGATTATTTTCTTCTTCTATAAAGAATTATTAGTACATAAAACATTTCTAAATATCAATATCTGCCTATAATGTGTCTTAGTAAGATGATATTTAAATGCTTAGTTTTATGATCTGTAGTTTTAAAACATATAATGCAATAATACAATAATAATGTTTGAGAGATGAAGACATAAACCTTCCTCAAAAGCCTCATGATCATATTTGATACTCGTGATTTTTATAATAAATGATGATGATGATAATCAAGTAAAATATTACTAACAATATCAAAGTTATTACTTGATAAAATCATGTCGGATTGAAGGACGTTTGTACTATTAAACTAAGAGAGTGTAAACTGTCACTCAGAGGTCATGTGATCATCAGATATGAATATGACCCGTGAGTTATTGTGCTCAGACCCTCAGCTGCGCCGCGGTGTACGTGTGTACATTATGTGCGTTTATGTTATGATATCTCAGATGTTTCTGAAGTATCAAACGGAGGAGGAGACGCCCGTCCGCACGATTGTTCCTCTGAAGTCTGGGAAACCAGATCTTGTTTTTGAAGACCTTCAAAAGACCTCGGGAATGAAGTCAGCAGGTCTTTCCTCCGATTCAGACGATGCGCTTTAAACACGCCGTGACCTTTGACCTACTCTCAGACCTCGGGAATGAAGTCAGCAGGTCTTTCCTCCGATTCAGACCCACGATGCGCCGTGACCTTTGACCTACTCTCAGACCTCGGGAATGAAGTCAGCAGGTCTTTCCTCCGATTCAGACCCACGATGCGCCGTGACCTTTGACCTACTCTCAGTTTTACACACACTTACCAGTCAAACGCTCTGGATCGTGAGATTACTCCAGTCTTCAGTGTCACATGATCCTTCAGGAATCACTCTAATATGAGGATCTGATGCTCAAGACACATTTATGATTATTATCAGTGTTGAAAACAGTTATTTTACATTTATTTCAGGATTATTTGATGAATAGAAAGTTGAAAAGAACAGCATTATCTGCAATAGAAGCTTTTGTAACATTATAAATGTCTTTACTGTCACTTTTGATCAATTTAATTAATCCTTGATGAATAAAAGTATTGATTTATTTTTTATTTCCCCCCCAAAATAAAACTAGAACTTTCTATTCATCAAAGAATCCTGAAATAAATGTAAAATAACTGTTTTCAACACTGATAATAATCATAAATGTGTCTTGATCATCAGATCCTCATATTAGAGTGATTCCTGAAGGATCATGTGACACTGAAGACTGGAGTAATGATGCTGAACATTGACAGGAATAAATTACACTTTATTATATATTAACATAGAGAACAGATGATTTACACTGGAATAATATTTAACAAAATTACTGTCTTTTTTGTATTTTTAATAAAGTTGGTGTGACTTCTTCTAAAAACATAAAAAATCTCTCTTTTGTCTGCTAGTGTTCGATCAGGGAAACGGCTGTGATGTGATGTGATGTGAACTGTAGAGAAGGAGACGAGGAATGCCATCTAATTAAATATTCATGAGGCGTTTCAAACTACACTGAGACCTTGAAGCTGAAGGACAGCGGTCAGAAACACTCGCCGGTCACATGACCAGACCTCAGCGCTGATGTCACCAGGTGTCGGGTTACAGCGTCACCTGAGTCTGTGCTGCCGGCCAATCACAGAGCTGAATTAGTGCCGCATCGCTTTCAACAAGACGTGCGATTGGTTCATAATTTGAGCGGCGGAATCAAAGTCATTCGTTAGACATCAGAATATCAAATCAAGAGTCATGTATTGTGCAGAAAGATGCACTCATGCACTTTTTGTACCTCACTGTCGTCAGTACATGAAGGATAGCTGGAGCGTGTGCTGAGATCACTCTGCAAGGTTATGTGGATTTGAAAACAGAAGCTTATCTCACACAGGGTTAGCTTCAGCTGTTCACATCACATGAGCTGTGTGTGTGGAAGCTTTGCCTT
>CM038629.1:46439007-46449007 GCA_021554675.1 Leuciscus idus | reverse complement strand
GAGTGTGTGAAACAGGAGTGTGTTTGTGAAACGGGAGTGTGTGAAACGGGAGTGTGTGAAACGGGAGTGTGAAACGGGAGTGTGTGAAATGGGAGTGTGTGAAACGGGAGTGAGTGTGTGTGAAACAGGAGTGTGTGAAACGGGAGTGTGTGTGAAGCGGGAGTGTGTGAAACGGGAGTGTGTGAAACGGGAGTGTGTGAAACGAGTGTGTGAAACGGGAGTGTTTGAAACGGGAGTGTGATGGGAGTGTGTGAAACGGGAGTGTGTGAAACGGGAGTGTGTGAAACGGGAGTGTGTGAAACGAGTGTGTGAAACGGGAGTGTTTGAAACGGGAGTGTGATGGGAGTGTGTGAAACGGGAGTGTGTAAAACGATAGTGTGTGAAACAGGAGTGTGTGTGAAACAGGAGCAGGGGCGGACTGGGACCAAAAAATCTACCGGGAAATTTCGTAGACCACCGGCCCTCGGTGGTAAAAAAAAAAACCCCCAAAAACATTTGCTAAAAAATATGGCGGTGAATGAGAGAATATTAATTTTTTTTATTTTTTTTTTATTTGCTCAAATAGCAAAAGAAAAACTCCTCTATAGTTTTTTTCACAACTTTCAAAAAGAGGAAAAAAATTATTATTATTATATAGGCTATATTAATAATAATTGAGCAAAACTTGGCCACTAAATATTTAAAGGGGTGGTATAATGCCCTTTTCACAAGATGTAAAATATATCTATGATGTCCCCAGAGTGTGTGTGTGTGTGAAGTTTTAGCGCAAAATACCCCACAGATATTTTTATATAGCAAGTTAAAGTTGTCACTTTTTGAGGGTTTGCAAAAACGCACCGTTTTGTGCCTGGCCCTTTAAATGCAAATGAGCTGCTGCAGAGGGCGGGGTTTCAAGAGCTCGTGTGTGTTAGCAGCTGCTGTTACCTCACGCAGACACACTAAAATGACAGAAACTGTTCTGCCTTTAATGTTAAACGGAGTCAGATAAGGATGGAGAGACTCAAGAAGAAGTGACAACATGTAGAATGCAACAGGACGTCTCTGAATGGTTAATTGATGAATTTATGTTGCTGATGTGGAGTTAACTATCTTCAATTAGGATATTCTGCCATGATAAATCTATAAATTGCTCATATATGAACTGTTGTGAGATGCACACAGAGTGACTTTCTATTGCATGTGAAAAGATGGATGCTAAAGTTTGAGCTGACTCACAAATGTACTCTTATACAACAACTTTTCCTCTTCTCAACATGGACTGCGTGTTCCCGGGGGCGGGGTTTATGTAAATTCTAGGGTTAGTGATGTCACTAACCCGAGAGGAATGTTGTGTAGTCCCAACCAGCCGTTTGTTGTAGTCCTTTTCTTTAAAAGCAAATATCTCCCTTTGCTTTGAACTTTGAGCGTTGTAACTTTGCAGATGTTGTTTATGCTCAAACAGCAACATTACACACTAACTAAAGTTAGAAAAGTGAAATCACACTCAACCACCCCTTTAATATTCAATTATTTTAATTATCACAATTAAAGTTTTAATTTTATTAAATTGAACAAGCGCAACATTCAGCATTCAATCAAATATTCTAAAAGATGTATTATTAATAATAAGGTTATTTCAATATAATATCTCGTTATTTCGACATATGTGTGCGTGCAACAAGTAAGATGTGCATTTGTAAATCCGGTGACGCGTGCATTGAGTTTTATTAATAAACTAGTGTTTTCTGACAGTGTCGGACTGTCGGCTGCAAAGATGAAGTTGACGATCGCCATAGTGAACGCGCCTATAGAGAGAAATGCACATAATGGATTACATAATCAGAGAGTAGCCTTTTTCTTTTTGTTTTGAATTATTTTGTTTAAAGACATTTCAAGCTTTGTGTATTTTATATATTTCTCATGTCTGTGTGAGGCATACACTGAGTTTCATTAATTTATGATGAGATGCGCTCCAGTTAACGTGCAATGCAAGTGACCGCGCGGGCGCCTCCATGATTATATTGTCTACTATATTTGCTTCTTATTTATGTACTATGTACAAAAAATCAGATGAGCCCAGAATATGAACGCAACGTTTAATTACACGTTAAGCATTTTCCTCCCATTGAAAACCATTATAAAAACACTTAATGTGGCTTAATGCAGATTAGAATCTCCCCTTATTATGTCGAAATAACAATATATTATGTCGAAATAACGACTTCGAAATCTCGAAAGTTTTCTTTTTTTTCTTTCTTCAAAATGCGGTTCAGGGCTTCCATAGAATACAGCCTGAATATAATTGCTTCCAGAAATTATTTTTGGGGGTGCTATCGGGGTGCTTTGGTCTTTCTTGGGGGTGCTGAAGCTCCTGCTAGCGCCGCCCATGCTCAGCGCCACCTTTCAGTTTTCTTTTTTGCCTTTCCATCATTTAACTCACTCACACGGACGTTAGACTTCCAAAACGTGACGAGGAAAAAGAGGTGTTCGGCGGCTTTTTACATCAAAGGCAGGTCCGACAGGCTATGCCATTTGGGGAGGGGCCGCACACTGATCCCCCTATTTTTTTTGAAAATCCTAGACACGGTTGGGCCTGCCGAACGGGTTGAGCACTTTTATATACTGTGTTGAGCAGAGAGGCTGCACAGTTTGACCAGCGGGAAGTGGCCGCATATCAGGCCTTCAGATGGTGTTGCTAATATAACTCGCAATGTATAATTATTATCAGACCGGCCCTCGCGGCCTCAAAACACTACCGGTCCACTGGGAAAAGTCCCGACTCTCCCGATTGCCACTACGCCCCTGAACAGGAGTGTGTGAAACAGGAGTGTGTGAAACAGGGGTTTGAGAACCAGAAGGCAGAGGCTTTTAAACCAAGAACAAATAATGTTAAACACTACTTATACTCAGTTGTTGTCATTTCTGTGCAAAAAAATATGTGGGTCACATGACCCGCAACACAAACGCTGGAAACGTATTTTCAACACAACAGGAGTTTATAATTTCTCATATTTTATATATTTTATAATCTCTGACAAGCAACAACAGAGGTTTGACATAACAGGAATT
Organism: Leuciscus idus; assembly: GCA_021554675.1. NCBI lineage: Eukaryota > Metazoa > Chordata > Actinopteri > Cypriniformes > Leuciscidae > Leuciscus > Leuciscus idus. The sequence continues at coordinate 46,445,959 of CM038629.1, read as the reverse complement.
TTTATTGTTTTCCGTAGTGTAAATCTTTAGCAAATCTGGAGAACACACATTATTAACATAATAGGAGTTTATAATGTCTCATATTTCATATGATTGAGTCTCTGACGAGCTACAGCACAGGCTTTAACCAAAAACATGATTTTTTATAGTTTTTATATTGTTGATTTTTACCGAACTGCATTGAAACCACTGTGTGTGTATCTGAGGAACACACACCTCACTGCTGTCCCGTCTCTCTCTCGCTCAGGCTTCGGTCTGGCCTTTAACCTCCAGCCGGCGCTCACGATGATCGGCCGCTACTTCTACAAGAAGCGTCCGATCGCGAACGGCTTGGCCATGGCGGGCAGCCCGGTGTTCCTCAGCACGCTGGCGCCGCTCAACCAGTACCTGATCAACGAGTACGGGTGGCGGGGAAGCTTCCTGATTCTGGGAGGGCTGATGCTGAACTGCTGTGTGGCCGGAGCGCTCATGAGACCCCTGATGGGACCCGCGACCCAGATCCAGCCCGTCCCGCAGAAGCCGGCGTCCCAGGAGAAGCTCACGGCCTGGGAGACCGTCAACAAGTACCTGGACCTCTCGCTCTTCAAGCACAGAGGGTTCCTCATATACCTGTCGGGGAACGTCATCATGTTCCTGGGCTTCTTCGCCCCCATCGTCTTCCTCTCGTCGTACGCTAAAGGTGCGCGTCCTTTTAATTCAGTTCCTTTTATTGTCACTGCATGCATTATACAATGAAATGAATTAGCAGACCTTACGGTGCGTCCATGGCTGTACATAAGTGTGTGTATTTAGGGTTTGTGTTTCGATGTCTTGTGGCTGTTTTTACATGTGCTTTATAAATGAATGAAACTTAAAGACAACGGCGTGGACGAGTACCAGGCGGCGTTCCTGCTCTCGATCCTGGCGTTCGTGGACATGTTCGCCCGGCCGTCGATGGGTCTGCTGGCTAACTCCCGCTGGGTCCGGCCCAGGATCCAGTACTTCTTCAGCTTCGCGGTGCTGTATAACGGAGTGTGTCACCTGCTGTGCCCGCTGGTGGAGAGCTACACCGGGATGGTGGTGTACGCCGTGTTCTTCGGCTTCGCCTTCGGGATGGTGAGTGCGGTTCTGTTCGAGACGCTGATGGACCTGGTGGGAGCGCAGAGGTTCTCCAGCGCCGTGGGTCTGACCACCATCGTGGAGTGCTGTCCGGTGCTCATCGGGCCGCCACTGGCAGGTGAGGACCAAACCGAGACGGAGAACTTATAATCCCACTGAAATCAATCATTTTATCCCTGAAAACTCATCTCTGATCACCAGAATTACACATTTTAATGTGTTTTCCTTGAAAAAATATCTTTATGCCTTAAAATAGCTTGAATGTAACTCGACACCCTTGCCTCATTTAGTATACGAGGTTCTATGAATATGCAAATGAGCCCCGCCTCCACTCACTCACAGCAGCTCAGAGACTCAAACTTATCTTTGATCACCAAAATGACATATTTAAAGAGAAAGTTCACCCAAAAATGAAAATGACCCCATGATTTACTCTCTTAAGCCATCCTAGGTGTACATCCTTTCTGTTTTGAAGCATCTATCCATCATAAAAGTGCATCTATCCATCATAAAAGTGCATCTATCCATCATTAAAGTGTGTCTATCCATCATAAAAGTGCATCTATCCATCATAAAAGTGCATCTATCCATCATAAAAGTGCATCTATCCATCATAAACGTGCGTCTATCCATCATTAAAGTGCATCTATCCATCATAAACGTGCGTCTATCCATCATAAAAGTACATCTATCCATCATTAAAGTGCATCTATCCATCATAAAAGTGCATCTGTCCATCATAAAAGTGCATCTATCCATCATTAAAGTGCGTCTATCCATCATAAAAGTGCGTCTATCCATCATTAAAGTGCATCTATCCATCATAAAAGTGCATCTATCCATCATAAAAGTGCATCTATCCATCATAAAAGTGCGTCTATCCATCATTAAAGTGCATCTATCCATCATAAAAGTGCGTCTATCCATCATTAAAGTGCATCTATCCATCATAAAAGTGCGTCTATCCATCATTAAAGTGCATCTATCCATCATAAACGTGCGTCTATCCATCATTAAAGTGCATCTATCCATCATAAACGTGCGTCTATCCATCATTAAAGTGCGTCTATCCATCATAAAAGTGCATCTGTCCTTGTGTATACTAAATGAGGCAAGGGTGTCGAGTTACATTCAATATATTTAAAGACATGAAGTCTTGAAATTGAAATATGTAATTCTGGTGATCAAAGATGAGTTTTAAGGGATAAATGATTGACGACGGGGGGAAATCACACACACTGTAGATGATAACAGCATGGCCGTGTTTGCTCTGCAGGGAAACTAGTGGACATCACGAAGAACTACAAGTACATGTACCTGTGCTGTGGAGCGGTGGTGGTGTTCTCCAGCATCTGGCTCTTCATCGGGAACTTCATCAACTACCGTCTGCTGGACCGCGAGCGCAAGCGTGAGGAGACGTACCAGCGGGCCGCGCAGAACGACACAGATGCTAACCCGGACGCCACAGCTGCGCAGGAGCTCAGCGAGAGCAAAGACGCCGTCATGCAGTGCGAAACCAACATCTGAACATCTATGCAAACACTGGAAGACACTGCCAGAGTCACTCCGCATGACGAGGCTTCAACTCCTCCAGCACTTTGATATCGCCAGGCTCAGGTTCAGCTAGCGCTCGCGTCAGAGCAGTGTGTGTTCAACGCGCCGCTCGTCTGAGTCTAACACACACACGTATCGCAGGTGTATAAAGCAATCTGATCTGCCACTGAATGTAAATCTGATGCTTTAGAGCCTTACGAATCTGTTCCTGAGGATTATTACCGATCATTACTACCAAATCTAGAAGCAATATGATTTACACCAGAAGTCCTCAGGGGAAGCGCTAGTTTCGTTATGATTTCGGGTTATTTTTTTACACACACACACACACACACACACACACACACACACACACACACACACACGGACGGTTTAATGTGATTCAGTTTCACCATAAACACTTTTTAACCTAAGATGTATTGCCTTAAGTATAAAGTAAGCATCTATTATTCTACTATGAACTGTGTATTATGTGTTTGCTGATGTAAATCCACCAGATGCTGTATAAGTTACTGTATGAAACGCATCTCGTAGTTCTGCTTTTCTTTAACGCCCCCGTTAATCTACTGTAAGACTGTAAGACAAGTCGTATAGGTCTATGAGCACCAGAAGTATTAATAATTATCATTAAATTATTATCTTTACTGTAGTGCAACGTTGCTATAATGCCAGAGTTAAGATGTTGTGCTATTTTTAGTATGTAAATAACTAACAAAACTAATGACATTTATTTGATGTGGTTATTATATACATCATTTTGTTTTGTATCATTTTTGCTTTTTTTGTATCATTTGTTGTTATGATTGTCAAGAAATAGACCAAACTGCCACTAAAAACATCCACACGCTGTTATGATTATTATTTTATATTATTAACTTCATGCTTTTTTGTGTGCAAATTGTTAAAATTAGCCAACCAATGTAATCAGTTTAACTGGATCTTTAACCTCTCATGACATGTTGTGACTGTATTCACTTTTGTTCATAATTCTGGATGTGCTGAAATTTGAAATTAAACCACATTTGGAAGATGCTTTGAGATCTAGAACTTCAACACGAATCAAATGAGTCTAATTTCATCCTCCTCATGAACAAGCAGGTAAAGGTCACAATATTCTTTCATATTTTACATGTTGAAGGACTTTCATGGTACTAGACAATTAATGCATCACTAATGTACTTCAATCTTCACGCAATATTCTCCGTATCTTGTTCAATATTCTCAGCACAGCTGCGATTCATCAGATGATTCAAATTCAATTCAGATGATTCAGTTCATCAGATACACGACTGTGAGCCTCATACTGATTTATCATATATTGAGTATATTATCATGTATTATATATTAATATATCGTCATGTCGATGTTGAATCCACCGAAGATTTGAAGCGCTGCGCGAAAACACGGTGGAATGAATCAAGTGTTATTTGTTGAACGATTCGGTTGAATCAATGATTCAAATGACTCACTCGTTTGGCGTACCGACGTAAGCTGCAGAAAGAGTCACGTGAGTGCTTTATCTTATAAGACATATATGGTTCATTTATTATAGTGAATGGGTCAAGAAAATACCAATAGAACTAATTGTAAAAGACGACTTTACATGATTATACTCTCGCGTGCCTGAATGCAGCTAATAATCGAGCTTTCTTGTGATTTTAGAGACAAAATATTTAAGCCCATTTCTGAAAGTCATAATTATGATTTAAAAAGTCGAAATTATGACATAGAAAGATAAAATTGACGTTTAATCTCATAATTATGATTTAGCATGCCATAATTATTACTTAAAGCTGCACTATGCCACTTAATTTTGGCGCTCTAGCGGTTAATAAACATTGCTCTTGCGGAAGAACACTGTGGCCGGATCTACTTCCCTCTGGTAATGACGCGTCACGCAGGGACTGTGCTCCTCCGCAGCGGCTGGCGTCACACGCGGTCTAAAATAGTCCAAATATAAACACTTATTTAATTGTACCATTGTGATTCATGATAAGATTTTAAAAAACGGTTTGGAAGATGGACTTATGATGTACTCGAACATTTTATAAATGTTGTAAATTTGAAATAAAAAGCTACATAGTGTAGCTTTAACAGCTATATCATAATTCCAGCTTTTTATGGCATAATAATAATCTTATATGTGATAATGATGATTTACGGGCTTCCATAATAAGGTGTCATGTTCACAGATATGGACAAACAGCAGATCTGATTCTTACATATCATGTATCGACTCAGCAGTCAAACTGTCGGATTGAAGAAGAGTGTAATTCCCGTTAGTGACCGGCAGGAGGCGCTGCGCTGCTTCACTACACACACACTCACACGATAACAGCTTTTACATCAATCTCTCTCTCAATTCAATTCAATTCAGTTCAGTTCAAAAATTGCTTTATTGGCATGACTGTAAATAATACAATATTGCCAAAGCTTGGAATACATAGAATAATAATACAAAAACATACAAATATTATAATAATAAAATAACATAACTTTATTTCAGAGCATTATTTCCCGCAGAGAGAGAGAGAGAGAGAGAGAGAGAGAGAGAGAGAGAGAATCAGTTTTGAGCGGTTTTAGAGATTTTAATTGCTAAATGTAATTGTCATACGGAGTGATTCAATGCCTAAAACAGAAGCATAAAACACTATTCGTTATAAAAGATCTGAATGAATGATACAATGATTGACTGCTGCGTCCCAAATCACCTACTAATACTGCGCCCTAAAAGTATGTAGTAAAAAAAGAAAAAAAAGAAAAAAAAAGTAGGCCTACATAATTTTGAGTTTTGGACAAACTACTGCCATATTTCTGTCTTTAACGGACCACGTGGGTCTCTCATGACCAAACGGATTATTATCAAAGTTCTCGATGCTGTATCAGATGAAATATAATGCGGATAACACAGAATAAATATATTTTCGTCAGTTAGATATTGTTTATTCATCAATCAAACCCCTTTATCGAAACCGTCAGTCGTGCACACCCGCCATGTTTGTAGTTTTTTTAAACACTTTATATTCGTGTTTGTAGTTCTAATCGAATCCTCGTTCATCGCGCGGGTAATAAATCCGTGTATCATTCGTTCAGTCGTTTTTTGAATATAGAAAAATGAGAAAACGGTTCCTTTTTCGTTTTTCATTTTTTACAAAAAAACGAAAAACAAGAATTCAGCTGGATTTTTCGTTTTTCGTTCTCAGTTAGAAAAACGAATAAACAGCTTGAATATTCGATTTCTACACGTGGGCGGGAATTAAACGCCCCTTTCCTCTGATTTGTCAGCCGAAGATCAAACTGTTCCGTCATCAGTTCTGCACAGCAGAATAAGAGTTCCTCCGTTGTGCGGATTCTTAACGCATTTATTGCAACTACATTTAATCTTTTTCTCATCAAACCACCAAACTAACGAATGTCTCGACACAACCCGTACCGGGGAATAGACTAGATGGGGCTTTCTTCTGTGTAGACCAGGAGTTCTCAAGTGCCAGGGGGTCCGTGAAATAATTTGCTATTTTCCGGATTGTAAAGTCAAGTCACGTTTTTTTTTTTTTTTTTTTTTTAACATGAAGCACGCTGTGATTAATCTTAACGTTGACCTTCAAAAATATATAGGCGCGCCAAGAAGGCTATTGGCTGTAGGCTATTTTGGTTGATTTTTGGTGTGCGCCAGAAAGAATATAATAATCATTTATAATAATAATTATTCTTATATAATAATTTCAAATGCATGATATGTTGTAGTCATTTTGAAAGTACACAAATAGGCATATACATGTTACTGTTTCGAATCAGAGTATTAAACGACAGTAGCTATTAAATCCCCTGTTGAGCAACACATCCAAGTGATGTCGGGTGTCGCAGCCTGTTCGTTATTAAAATAAAACACAGTCAACCAAACATATAAAACGTTATTCTGCTTAATTGGTCTGTTGACATTCCAAACTAATTTCCCTTGCTGTGGAGATGCTGATTTACGTGTAGGCCTATATTGGGACTCGAATGAAGTACGAAGCCTTCTTTACATTATTAATTATCATCCAAATGTTACATTGCAAATATGGATAGGCTACTGGACGAATGAGAGATGCCCGAAACCAACGTCTGCTCTGTACAGTTTCAGTTTCTCGTTAAAATACGCATATTATGTTATTAATAGTGTTTATAATGTTAATGTTGTATTTTATTTACCGGTCTTTTACACTATTTATGAATATGCTTTTTTTTACAACGATGTGACGCGCGCGTTTCCCTCTCAACATGACCCGGCGCGCCACGCACAAGCGCGAATAGAGATATA
>CM038629.1:46416507-46434007 GCA_021554675.1 Leuciscus idus | reverse complement strand
TATTTTTCCTCCAGAAAACAAGATATCATTTCTTATGTAATTTCCTTCATTTAAGAAAGTTTAGATGGACTGGAAACAAGACAGAAGCTCTGAGGAAGAAAGCGTGGTGTAAAACCTCTGGCTGTAGTTTGTTTGCCTTTGTGATTTTGTGAGATAAATTAAATTAACCAAGTTTAGTGTTATTTCTTCCTTCATATTAAAAATATGAAACATTTTCCTCATATTTTGATGGTTTATTAGCGCCGCTACTGTACAGGGATTAACACTGTTTAGATAAACCAGATGTAAAGGATCATTATCAGAGTAACGAGTGAAAGCTGTGATGAAGAGCAGAGGGTCATTAGCTGACACACACACACACACACACACACACACACACACACGCGCGCTCCTGATTGCAGTCGGATCGGGTTTCAATCGATCGCAGCTTCCAGGCTCTTAATAAAAGCTTCACTTAAACATCTGGATTTACACTTTCAGCTTCGACTCGTTTACAGAACGACTGACTCTATCCTGCAGATTCACAAACTACACAAATCATCTCTCACAATCCTCACATTCTAGATCTCACACACACACACACACACACACACACACACACACACACACTCACTCACTCACTCACAGACACACAGACACTCACACACACAGACACACACACACACACACACACACACACACACACACACACACACACACACACACACACACACACACACACACACACACACACACTCACTCACTCACTCACTCACTCACTCACTCACTCATTCACAGACACACACTGTGTTCCGGAGTGTGTGTTCCGGAGTGTGTGTTCCAGAGTGTGTGTTCCGGAGTGTGTGTTCCGGAGTGTGTGTTCCAGAGTGTGTGTTCCGGAGTGTGTGTTCCGGAGTGTGTTCCGGAGTGTGTGTTCAGGAGCGGCTTTAGGAGGAGAAGTGTTTACGGTCAGAACCGCCTCAAACGTGATCAGTCTCACCTGATGATTTAAAGATGATCTGATATATGAAACTGATCAGAAGACGAACACGAAGAGTCTATTGAAACAAAACTTGATATTTGCATTTCCACATATTGTATTGCAGATATTCTTCGCTGACGGACTGACAGCCGACGGGAGTTCGACTTTAATCAGATTATTTTAATGCTCAGATTAATTGAGATTATCCTAAATGTCAGACGCCATACGTGTCGGCAAATGTCAATAGAGAGAGAAAGATCACAAACGTAAAGATGAAATGTCATGAGCGGATGATCATATTTCAGCTTTAATTAAGCGTGTGTGTGTGTGTGTGTGTGTGTGTGTGTGTTTTCATCCTCTTGAGAATCTTAAATGATATTGCAGGAATCACAATGAAACAGCAGATTCACTCACACACACACACACACACACACACACACACACACACACACACACACACACACACACACACACACACACACACACACACACACACACACACTCATGTGTCATGTGGTTCCCGGGCCCCTGTACACACACTCACACACACACTCATGTGGTCCCCGGGCCCCTGAACACACACTCACACACACACTCATGTGGTCCCCGGGCCCCTGAACACACACTCACACACACACACATTTCGTTAACGTTCCCATTAAGGTATGAAGCGTCCTGTGCCAGATGTGGGCCGGATCTGGCCAACACTGTGTTGCACGTTTTTCATTCTTAAATCAAAACACACATTGACTCCAGGTCAGGGTTACGGGCCAGGGTTAGGGTCAGGGTTAGGCAGATTGACTCCAGGTCAGGGTTAGGGTCAGGGTCAGGCAGATTGACTCCAGGTCAGGGTTAGGGTCAGGGTCAGGCAGATTGACTCCAGGTCAGGGTTAGGGTCAGGGTTAGGCAGAATGACTCCAGATCAGGGTTAGGTCAGGGTTAGGCAGAATGACTCCAGGTCAGGGTTAGGGTCAGGGTTAGGCAGAATGACTCCAGATCAGGGTTAGGTCAGGGTTAGGCAGATTGATTCCAGGTCAGGGTTAGGCAGAATGTTATTTTCTGAAATCTGCATCATAATGATCATAATGTGCTCAAACAAGTCATGAACGTCTTATTCCTTCATCTGCAGTTTCAGTCCTTCATTTCTCAGGACAGAGCGACTTCATAAATCCTGCATGTAATGATTACATTTAAATACGGGGGTCAACAGTCCTCATTATTCTCTCTGAAATATTAAAAACCTATAAATATTTCATGGGGTTCCAAAACTGGAGATGAATTAATTTTTGTGAATTTTTTTTTAAGCTATAAAAGTTTAAACTATTGAAGCTCATTTCTGCCACATAAATGCTTTAATAAATCATAATTATGACATAATAATGACAGCTGACATTATGGCACAGGAAGTGAAAATTATGACATAAAAATATTGACAGTCATAATTATGATAAAATTAAAGAGAGTTAAGAGAGTTAAAGCTAAAGAGAGTTAAGCTAAAGAGAGTTAAGAGAGTTAAAGCTAAAGAGAGTTAAGCTAAAGAGAGTTAAGAGAGTTAAAGCTAAAGAGAGTTATTAAGCTAAAGAGAGTTATTAAGCTAAAGAGAGTTATTAAGCTAAAGAGAGTTATTAAGCTAAAGAGAGTTAAGCTAAAGAGAGTTATTAAGCTAAAGAGAGTTATTAAGCTAAAGAGAGTTCCCTTTCAGTCGGGTAACGTTCGACTTAGTCGATCGTACCGACTGATGGGATCACGCCAGGGAGCCAGATGTCTTCGATATAGTATACAAATCAAGCCAAATGAGCTTTGGCAGGTGCACAATCCACGCCCCGCCCTGCAGCGCGGGTATAACAGGGAAGTGGATGCACCCACCAGTCATTCTTTTCGCTTCGGAGCCGATCGGTTGTTATGTCAATATCTCTGAAAGTGTACTTTAATAACAAGCCTGTGTGTGTTGGCACTTCTATTGGAAGCTCTCCCAGTGCTGACGTTACAGCGTGTGGCAGCGGTGACCGCGAGCTTCTGAATCTCTTAACTGCTGTTCTCACAGCAACCTTTGTGTTGGTTGGCTGACGGTCGGTTTAAGGGCGAGGAAAATGAGTGCGCCGTGGACATCCCTGTGTGCCCCAGCACTGGTGAAGGGCGTCATTCCAAGGAAGTAAACACGGGTGAGTTTTTCATCTTTCTTCTCCGGAAGAAGGATGTCTTTCCACCTGTGCGCTGCTGGATGTGGTCGTTCCCTAGCCCTCTGTGATGGTCACAATTTCTGTGTCGCGTGTTTGGGCATACAACACGCTGAGGCAGCTTTTGTGGATGGTGCATGTTTTCTGTGTGAAAATATGCCTATCTCGGTGTTGAGATCTAGACTCTCGTTCGCTCGCGAATGTAGAGTCCCTGATTTTGCGCCACTCCCTCACGGGTGGTGTGAGTCAGGTGATCGTAGAGTTGTGTTTGAGGCTCCGCCCCGAGATTATTCCCCGTGGACTCATCACAACTCCTTCACATCGATACCTTTGGATTCTAGTGTTGAGCGCACTGATTCATCTGTAATGGGTGAATTAGACGTTCCATTAGAAATTCACCAGGGGGATAGGATGCCGACCACTACATTTGAGGGCGAGCTGTATACTGTCGGGGATGATTCCCCCGTGCTGTCCCCCCTGGGTTGTACAGCATGGCCTGAGTCAGATCCACAGTCGTCAGCTATGCTGAAACGGGCCGCCGAGGCTGTCGGGCATGAGTGGAATCCTCCGCCCGGGCCTGCTCAGTCTCGGCTGGATGATTGGTTTCTTGGAGCGGGTCGGGCTCTGCCCACCGCTCCAGTACCTTTCTTTCCCGAGATGCATGGGGAGCTAACCAGGTCATGGAAGGCACCCTTTACTGCCTTAAGTGACCAGGATGGCTCCTCCCCCCTCACTACCCTTGAGTGCAGTGCGACGAGCGGTTATACGGTGATCCCTCCAGTGGAGAGGTCTGTTCTGGCACACCTGTGTCCGGCGGCCGCTACATCCGGCTCTGGAGAACCGTGTTTCCCCTCACAGGCTCTGGAGTCGTTGTCTGCTTTGTCAGACGCGGCATATGGAGCCTGTGGGCAAGCTGCCGCCTCTATGCACGCCTTGGCCTTGTTACAGCTTTTTCAGGCTAAAACACTCCAGGACGTGCAAAAGGGTAGGCCAGACTGTCAGCTCTTGGGTGAGCTCTGTAAGGCAACCGACTTGGCTTTTCGGAGCACAAGTGTGGCAACCTGCGCGATCTGGCAATGTCCACTCTGGTGGTTCAGTAGCGCGATCATTGGCTCGGTCTGGTTGATATGGAGGATGCGGACAAGGTTCGGATCCTGGACTCCCCAATTTGTTCGGCGACGCTACAGTGGGTGGGGTGCCCAACAGCCTTCTGTAGCTCAGTCGCAGGTGGAGGAAGCCCGACACACCCTGTCGCGACGGCCTGCTGAGCCTCTCAACCCGTCGCCGCTAGCAGTCACTCCACCAGCACGTCGCCGAGGGCGCCCCCCTAAGGCAGCTCAGCCTGTTAGGCCCCTGCCACAGCTCGGGCCTAAGCATAGAGGTAGCCGTAGGCAGGCTGCCCAGCCTGTGTCAGATCTTGCCAGTCCAGGATGCAAGAGTAAGAGTCCCTGAGCACCATTGCAGGTGGCTACACGATTCAGTTCCACCGGCACCCACCCAGATTCGCTGGCGTTCGCTCCACGGTTGTGAAGAGCAGATCTGCCCCAATCTTGCATGCGGAAATTGCTGTCCTACTGTCCTACACACACACACACTAACCCGACCCCTAAACCTACCCATCACACACATACACACAAGTCAAGCGTCTATAAAACGCTGATAGCAGGCCGGGTGAAACCCGTAGTTGTTGGGACATCAGAGACCGGTTTGTCCAGGAGGGCAACATGTTTATTAGCAATAGCTAACGTTAGCTCCGTAGTGTCTGACGTTTTGAGCCATTCCTATGCTTGATTTTTTCCCATCGGACTTCAGTAAAGGGCTGCGGACCTTTCCCACCATCTTTTCCGACATGAAGAATACACTTTACGGGTGTTAATCGAGCTTGATCGCCGCTATCAGATGAAGATGCGCTGCTTACGTCCTCCTCCATGTTTACATGTGCGTAGTGATATTGGCTTGATTTCGGCTGTGACCTACTTACATTTTCGATGCTGATTGGTTGAAAATCTAGCTCAACAGTTTTACATGTCTCAATACGCAGTCAATATAGTGCACCAATAAATTACAATTTCTCATTAACTGCAGGATAATGCGTGGAGAACTTTTTGCTTGGATACCTTTTATTAACGTTGAACATATTGAGCAAAAGAAAAATTAGTGCCCCGTTTGTCGGAACGAAACTGAACGATACAGCTCACGTACAGCGGCCTATTTCTCTGTATGGAGTTGGACTCGGTCAAACAGACGGCACGTCTAACGGAGGATCGTGCCCAGTCGATGCTGAACTGCTTGGATACGTTCAAGAGCAGGAAGGTGGTTCCACTGAAATACTTTCAGATGCTCCTGGGGCATATGGCTTCCGCAGCGGCAGCACGTTCACGTCATCTGACACAACTCGCCCGTCTCCTCCTTTGGTGGAGTCAGAAGCATCTGAGGTCGCTTCGTGCCATTCATATTCTAGGTCGCCGACAGGCTCTCATGACAGCAAATAAAGTCTACGGAATGGTGACTCCACCCCCAGTCGGTTCAGCTGATCTGGGATAGTTTCGGGGCCACACAGGTAGACCTGTTTGCCTCTCCAGAAACGACCCACTGCCAGTTGTTTTAGTCACTTACCAAGGACTCTCTCGTGTGGATGCACTGGCACACAGCTGGCCGACGGGTCTACTCAAGTATGTGTTTCCCCCGGTGAGCCTAATTCCACAGTTACTGTGCAGAGTCAGGGAGGAAGAGGAGCAGGTCTTGCTAGTTGCCCCTTATTGGCCCAACCGGACCTGGTTCTCCGAACTCATACTCCTCTCTTCAGCCCCTCCCTGGCCCATTTCCCTGAGGGAGGACCTTCTCTCTCAGGGGCAGGGCACCATTTGGCACCCACGTCCAGACCTGTGGAGACTCCAGGTCTGGTCCCTGGACAGGAAGTGGAGGTTCTGAGGGGTCTACCACAAGCTGTCGTAGACACTATCACCTCTGCTAGAGCCCCCTCCACGAGACTGGCTTATGCATCGAGGTGGAACCTGTTTGTCGATTGGTGTTCTTCTCACGGAGAAAACCCCCGAGTTTGTTCGGTCGGATCGGTGCTTTCTTTCCTGCAAGAGGGGTTGGAGCGAGGGCTGTCTCCCTCCACCCTCAAAGTGTATGTTGCCTCTATTGCCGCACATCACAATGCAGTTGGTAAGAAATCCCTGGGGAAGCACGATCTGATCATCAGGTTCCTTAAGGGAGTAAGGAGGTTGAACCCTCCTCGCATCTCTTCCATACCCTCTTGGGAGCTATCTCTGGTGTTAACAGCACTTCAGAGACCTCCCTTTGTGGACAGTGGAGTTAAAAATTCTGTCTCTCAAGACAGTTCTCTTGCTTGCACTGGCTTCTATCAAGAGGGTAGGGGACCTGCACGCTTTCTCGGTAGACGAATCGTGCCTGGAATTCGGGCCGGCTTACTCTCAGGTGACATTGAGACCTCGGCCCGGATATGTGCCGAAAGTTCCCACTACTCCCTTTCAAGATCAAGTGGTGAACTTGCAAGCGCTGCCCCTGCAGGAGGCAGACTCCACCCTAGCTTTTCTCTGTCCAGTTCGCGCCTTCCGGACTTATCTGAACAGAACGCAAAGCTTTAGAACCTCAGATCAGCTCTTCATCTATTTCGGAGGCCTGCAGAAAGGTAAGGCAGTCTCTAAGCAAAGGCTGGCCCACTGGATAGTGGATGCCATCATCTTGGCGTACGATACCCAAAGGTGTACCTTGTCTCTCAGGGGGTTGCATGCCCACTCCACCTGGAGTGTTGCTGCTTCCTGGGCGCTGGCGCAGGGTGCCTCGCTGGCAGATGTTTGTAGAGCTGCGGGTTGGGCGACACCTAATACGTTTTCTAGGTTTTATAGCTTGCGTGTTCAAATAGAGGGCACCCTTTGAGTCAAGCACGCTCATGTCGCCCATCAGTCGGTACGATCGACTAAGTCGAACGTTACCCGACTGAAAGGGAACGTCTCGGTTACCAATGTAACCCTTGTTCCCTGAAGGAGGGAACGGAGACTTAGTCCCCTTGCCACTATTACTGGACCACCGCTGACCGGGTTCCGCTCGGCTCCTCAGTGAAAAGAATGACTGGTGGGTGCTTCCACTTCCCTGTTATACCCGCGCTGCAGGGCGGGGCGTGGATTGCGCACCTGCCAAAGCTCATTTGGCTTGATTTGTATACTATATTGAAGACATCTGGCTCCCTGGCGTGATCCCATCAGTCGGTACGATCGACTAAGTCGAACGTTACCTCATTCAGGGAACGAGGGTTACATTGGTAACCGAGACGTTATTAAGCTAAAGAGAGTTATTAAGTGGTATATTTAAGCTAACGCTAAATAATAGTTATTTATTGCATTTATAAAATGCATGACATTATAAAGGATTATTATTGGGGTCGACCAGAGCTCCAGTTCCTGATGAAACACAGACACACACACACACACGTTCTCCTCCAGCTTTATGGCAGATATGAGCGCCACTCGTGAATAATGCTCTAATGCTGCATTGTGAGCGATTACAATAATCTGACACGTCTAACAAAAGCGTCTGAGAGACGAACGCAATGCTTCATCACTCCTGTCAATCTCTCCAGTCGCGCGTGAATAGAAGATTCCAGAACACGCATAACTTCATCTCCAGAGCTCATCATAAACATGTTCAGGTGTTCATATACAGCAGCTGTTCCTCACGGGAGGATTGATGCGTCACACACACTCTACCGGTGCAGTGGAGCCGCGTTACACACTCCGGAAACACCAGACCAACCAGCCCCGACACACCACTACAGCTGCACTCACACAATAATCAATGCAGATCAACATCATATTATTAAAAAACAACGAAAAGAAAAAATAATAGAGTCTGAAACTATACAGAAAAACCTCAATAAAATAAAAAAAAATATATAAAAAATACTAATAGGGTCTAACACAAAACAAAGCAAAAATATTAATAAAAAATAAATAAATAAATAAAAAAGGTCATAATATTAATAAAAAATTATATTATCATGTGTGTGTTGTGTCGTTCAGTTCGTCTGGTTAAATGGGAGGATGACAGTCATTATGTATAATAATAATAATAATTTATGAGAGAAAAAAATAGTGTCTAAAACAAAAAACAAAATAGAATAAAAAAATAGGCCTTAAAACTAAACTAAAATAATCAATAAAGATAAAATAATATAACATAAATAAACTAAATCAAACATGTGTAAAACTAAATAAAATACAATACAATACAATAAAAAGAAAAATAATAGTCTAAAACTACTAAACACCTGAATAAAATAAAATAATAAAAAATAAAATAATATATATAAATAATAATAATAATACGGTCTAACACAAAACAAAGCAAACAAACAAAAAATACTATTAAAAAAACAGGTCTAAAACAAAACAATAATAGAATTAAATTAGAAAAAGAAAAATAAGGTCTAAAACAAAATAATGAAAAAAATTTAATATTATAAAATAAAGTAAAATTTTAACAACTTATTTAAAAAAAAAACATTTATAAAATGCAATAGGGTCTGAAACAAACAAACCAATAAATAAAGGTTGGCCCTAATATGTGCAGTTTCAGTTATTGCTGATATGAGGAAAGTGAATCTGCAGCGTCTCTCCGTCACACAGAGAGGAGTGCATCTCTCAGACAGCATGGAGGACTCGTGCTGTTATCATTTTAACTGTAAATATATAAAACCGGTTCACTGATTAACAGTCATTTTTAACTGTAATTTTACAGTAAACATTTGAGTTAAATGTACCATTTTAAGAACTAAAAAGCTTATAATTCACAGCGAAAAGCTATAAACTTACATTCCCAGAATTCCCTGTTTGATGGATTTTTATTTGAATAACTATGTTTCTTCTTGTACTTCATTAATGAATGTTTATTGCATTATTTTAGTGTTTAAAATCTTGTCTTTATCTTGTCCATCAGTGTTTTTATGATGGACGTCAAAAGGGCTTTTTTTCTTCTTTTTTTGTAAATTACAGTTTTTTGAAAATTAATTTAAAAAAATTACTGTTTTTTTTTTAACTGTATTTTTTTGTCAATCACATTCTCAAAAAAAAAAAAAATTTCTTTTAGAGTGAAATGATTGAGAGTCATTTAGGGACTTCCTGGAAAACAGCACAGAACCGGAGACAGGGAACGATCCGCTCATCCGCTCACAGACGCTACGAGAAAGACTGACTAGATTAAGACAGTCATGGTTTATTATGAGCGAATGCATCATTTACGTACAGAAAAAACCTGCAGTGGTCTTACTTGATATGAGGATACATGAACATTCATATTAGAAATACAGGAAGAAAATGTTCCGGATGCGTCCGTCCGTCAGTGTTCATGATCTGAGAGTTCATCGAGTCTCTAGAGATCCTGTAATCCTGTGATCTGAAACGGGTGTCTCCGGGTGTCTGAAACAGGCAAAAACATCATTACAAAGCATGTTTTAACCCTAAACACCACAGTCTGTGTTTGCTTGAGTTTCAGTTCACATTGACTAAACCAATAAAGCACAACAGGAAGTAGAAACTCCATTCGTTCTCCATAGGGAAACACTACTGTGAGCGACGCGGATGCTAATCAACATCTGCTTCTCGTCGGCACACATTATTTAACATCATTCTCAAAAATAATCATCTTTAACAGCAGAATTCATGGTGAAAAACTACATTTCCCATGATGCTGTGCCAAAATTCCACCAATCAGAATCACGACGAGCAAAACGTGCCAAAAGAGCTTGTAAGCTCCGCCCACTCTCATGAATCACCACGAATAAATATGCATACTCTGCAATTAACTTAAAATATATTGTTTTTATATACATAGCGTTTGGCTGAAACAAGCTACTAGTCGCTGGAGTGCATTAGAGGTCCGATCACTATTCAGGTTAAGGCGAGACACAGCGTTTTTTTTTACTGGTCAAATTTTTGAGATTTTGGGATATTTGTCTTCAATAACGTCTTCTTTCAGACTTGTGGTGAAAAAAAGTCTGAAATCCACATTTAGGTCTTTATTTTCCTGCACTTTGTCTGTTTGCGTCTGTAGATTTCTCATAAATTCAACAAAAGTTGTCGTTGTTAATCCTCCCGCTGCTCCGCGATCTCTGTCTGCTCCCTGTCATCACACACACCGCTGGAAAGCTCTCTCTCTCTCCTGTACAATGCTGTCGCATCCAAATATGGTCATTTCCTTTTTATCAGCAACCAATCGTGAAAGTAAAAGGGCTGAATGCGCAATCTCATTGGCTGATGATAAATCTTTAAAGCCCGTTTTCTCAAAATGACTTTTCTCTCATTCTCCAAGTCTGAAATCTCCACTTCAGTCGCACCGATATACACCAAACTCTCCAGTCTTGTACCTAGTTATATTATGAAGACATTTACTGAGGGATTTGTAAATATATTATTCCTAGCCTGATTTATATAACATTTTATTCCAAAAATCATGGCGAAAATCATTTTTTTAAGGCTATTGACAGTATTTTCTGATTTACAGCATAACAAAAGTAGATATCCATAAATCCCTCTGTCATTTTCCCCATCTAATATGTGAACACAATGAAAAAATTATGTTTAACCTGGCTTATCCAATACTCAGATTTCGTTTTTTAAAATATATGCATATTTAATTAGATATTGCCTAATTTGCATATTTAAACATTAAATTACAGAAAACTTGTAATACATTTGTAGGAAATCAACTGGGAAAGTTTCAAGTTTAAAAAATGTACCCTATTCACCTGTAGTGTCTCGCCTTAATAAAGCTTCCAAACACCATAAAACATCTGACAAAAGTGTGTTTGTGAAGAGAATGACGTACACTACCAGTCAAAAGTGTTGGATCGGTGAGATTTTCAGTGTATGAAGCACATTGATGCTGATGATGCTGATGATGATGATGGGCTTGTGTTCTGCAGGTCAGCTCACCTGTCTCCGGTTTCCAGTGTTCACCAGAGCTGGTCCCGGTCCGAGGAGATCTGTGCCGGCCGAAACATGGGAAATGAAAGCCGGAAACGGCATTAGTTTAGTGTTTCATACAGAGCAGAAAGATATCCCAGCTCTGAGGTTGGCCTGGTTAATCTGCCGGCGTCTGAAGATAACCGCGGATATTTGGGATCAATAATTAGGCTCCAGACAGGTTTGGCGAGGCCCTTTAAATAATTGATAGACGTTGAACGAGCTCATACAGTCGTCATAACCAGGAGAAGGACATTTGCATTGGGTTACTATTAAAAGCTTCTAATTAAAGCCGGCGATCTGCTCCTTTAGCGGACTCTGACGGGCGAGGGGTGTTGCGGTGACACACGGGGCATTAATGGGGCTAAAAGCTTCATCTACTCGTGAGGTGGGAACAGATGATCCTGAAGACTGATGGATGTGACCTTCAGCTGACCCTCACACAGACTCACTCACACTCACAGATAAGAGGATTTTTCTGACCCTAACGGAGGTTTTTGTTTCATCCACCCTTGATTTTTAAGCATAAACGCACTTATGTTGTTCAGAAAACAAGTCATTTTGCTTTTCCAGTAAATTAATCTTTTAAGAATGGTTAGAGTTTAGCAGATTAAATTACTAGAGCAACATGTATGTGATAAAAGCTGATGAATAGTGTTAAGAAAGCACATCAAATGTTATTATAATGCACCAAAAATTACATAAAGCATCAAATGTGAGGGCTTTAAGTGCCCAGATTATGCTATTTTAAAGGTTTCTAATTTAGATTTGAAGATTAGAAGACGAGACTAGATTGATGAAGACTAGATTTACATCTTTTCTCAGAATTGTGAGATATAAACTCGTAATTGCGAGTTATAAAGTCCAATTCTAAGGGGAAAAAAGACTCAGAATTGCATGTTTATATCTTACAATTCTGACTTTATATTATTTATATTACATGAATCAAAGGTCAAAAGCTCTTTTCTCTCAGTGTCTGAAACGCTTCGTTGGGAGATTCAGTCTCTCTAAGCTCCGCCTCTCTGAGAGCTGCTCTCCTGTGATTGGTCAGAAAGCAAACGCTCATTATCATATCTGAATCTCAGCTCTTGATCTCAGTGATACGAACAGTAACGATGGCGTGGGTTTTACCGTATCAATCTCAGAAAACAGCGTCTTCTCCACATGAACAACACGAACCAAACTCTTCCAGTCTCAGATACACTACAGTGTTTGAGGGCGGGGCTAAGAGACGCTGCTCAGCCAATCAGGACCAGAGGCGGGGATTATGGAAATTAGTTACATGTGAGACTGGAATTACTGACTCGTTTCAGCAGTTTCTTCTTTCTTTTAGGAGACAATAACTCTATTTGTCGAGAGCTTTTACATTCACATCAGCTCTATTACACACTGCATGAACGGGAATGTTTGTAAAAGTCAAGTCTCCTTTATTTATACAGCGCTCTTTACAGCACAGAGTGTTTCAAAGCAGAGATAACAGGAATATAATGCAACAAAGTTTGTTTCTAGAAGAAAATAGCGTCACAGTCCAGCTTAAGTAAGTTCAGTGATGGTTCATTTCTGTTGTAAATAAATTATTTAGTTCATTTATATATATATATATATATATATCCGTTCTGGACAAATCTTGATGTCATCGTCCAGCTCAGTTCAGTTCTCATATAATGCTGTCATCAGATCAATAATATTGTAGAATAATAAATTATATAAAAGCATAATGGGCCAGTTTAAATCATGCACAAAGAAGCAAAGCTATATTTGACTCCCTGGAGATTAGTTAGAGAGTTGAAAAGACGGTATTAAAGGACACTGATTGGTTGGTTCTAGTATGTTATATTGAGTCTGACACCGTTCTGTCAGGTTTGCTGCTCTTATCTGTGTTTTATGTGCAGGTTTTACTATCTTTTAATCTGGTTGTTGTGTAAAGTGTCTGTTGTAAATGTGCTATACAAATAAAGTGAGCTTGAACTTGATGTATCTGCTGAAAGCCTCATACCTTGGTGGTCTTGACCTTGTTCCCGGTGGCGCAGCTCCAGCCTCTGAGATCCGGCAGAACTTTACACTCCTCTCCATCCAGACACGGGTGCATCTGACACCACCACTTCTGCGCCACGATCGAGGCTGAACACAGAGAGAGTGTGTGTGTGTGTGTGTGTGTGACGGGTCAGTGTGTGACTAGCAGGTGTTTCAGACACGATGGAGGACATTAGAGCCCAACTTTAATTTGCAGAGAATGTCAGAGACAGAATGTCAGTGATAGGTCAGACGGCACTCAGGGGCCCGAACCCATCAGAACCGGTCTGGTCCTCGTCCTGCTCATTAAAGGGATCGTTCACACAAAAATTAAAATTAGCCCATGATTTACTCTCCAACCCAACCGGAGCGGCCGAGTCCGCGGACATCTTCAAGAAACAGCTGAAGACGCATCTTTATCTGCAACACTTGATCCATTAATACACGATCCATTAATACTAACACTTTATCTTCTATTCTATTATCTATTATATTTGATTATTTAAAAAAAACACGTACGGCGTTAGATTAAACCGGGAATGAGTTCACCTAGGATGAGTTCAGGGAGAGTAAATCATGGGCTAACTTTCGAAGCATTACGGGTGGGATGATCACAGTTTAATCAGCCGTTAACGTTTCTTCATTAACAGACTAATAATGATGCTCATGATGTGCTCTGATTCATGAGGAAAATAAAAAGTGTATCATTCATATTTTTATGTAAAACTGCACCGGATGCATTATCTCCAGCTAACAGGGGTATCTCAGAATTAGTGATGCAAGAAATATCAGCCATCGTATCGGTTTCAACATTTTTTTTTAAATGTTATCGTCTGTCATATCGGCTACATAAAATTATAACAAGAACATCATTATAATTGTGTGTTTGGTAAATGGATTTTAATGACGAGATTTTTGTTTTTGTAATCAGGCTCTCAAAAATTATATAAAAATTTGGGTTTAGATTTATCGGCCAATATATCGGTTATCGGCTTTCAAATACAAAGAATTATCGGTTATCCGTATCGGCCAAAACTTTCATATCAGTGCATCCCTATATTTTAGTCATGCTGCATAATGTTTAACCGATAATCACAATTATTATTATTAAATTTTTTCTTTCCTTTATTTATAAAGGGACCATGACATTTTTTTAACATAAATGTTTCCATTTCATGCATTGTACTGGATTTATCCAAAAGCTAATTTTCATCCGTTTTTGCTAAATAAAATGTAATCTTGATTAACTTTTTGCACTTTGGCCTTTAAGCACTAATCAAGAAAACGCATGCTTTATTTTTACTCATTTACTAGTTTCTTGATTTGTAATATTATCATTAACATTGTGAAAACTGCTTAAACTCTCAAAAGCTAAAATAGTGAAATTCCTAATAGTAATTCAACTATAAAACCCTATCGGTTATCCGTATCGGCCAACATTTTCATATCGGTGCATCACTATATTTTAGTCATGCTGCATAATGGTTAAACCAATAATCACAAATATTTTTGCTCAAACAGTGAAATTCCTAATAGTAATTCAAATATAAAGAATTATCGGTTATCAGCCAAATTTTTCACCTCGCTGCATCCCTACTCAGAGTATCGGTGGGATGGTGGTGTGTGTGTGTGTGTGCGTACCGTCGACGCAGGACGGAGCCGCTCGGGTCGTTCCCGCCACTTGTCCCGGGAAGCAGGAGCACTTGACCGTCAGCGATCGCTCCTCGATCTTGTTCCTATTACAGCAGCGATGCAGCGCCACCACCTCACACGTGCCCGAACGCACCTCACGCACCACTGCACACACACACACACACACACACACACACACACACACACACAAAACACTTCAAATACTACTGAAATATAGTGTCAAATAGCTAAAATAACAATATATAGGTATATATAGTGTGTGAGAGGGTGTGTGTGAGTGAGTGAGAGTGTGTGAGTGTGCGAATGAGTGAGCGAGTGTGTGTGTGTGTGTAAGTGTGTTTGTGTGTGAGAGTGTGTGTGATATTCATAAAAATATAATTAAACGAAAATAACAAATAGCTAAAATAATATATAGGCCCTTTTAAAAACTGACAAGAAAATGTTAACTATAATAAAAATGAAGAGAAAACCTAAATTAAAACCGAATCGTAACACTGAAGTGACGTGTGACTGATGTTACTTTTGCTTTATTCACTCAGAGCTGTGATGATGATGATGATGATATTAGTGTTGAGCTGATAACGAACTATTCTCACTACAGCAACTGAATTATTTACATGCTGCTGCGCACTGGACTTAATTACTGCTGACATTTATATGAGACTATGTGTGTGTGTGTGTGTGTGTGTGTGTGTGTGAGTGTCAGAGAGTTATTGATTGAGTGTGTGTGTGTGTGAGTCTGAGAGTGTGTGTTTGAGTGTGATTGAGTAGTGTGTGTGTGTGTGTGAGTGAGTGTGTAAATATTAGATTAATAAAAATGAGTAATTGAAATAAACCAAATCACTAAAATTACTTACTAATAAATAAAAAAAAATAAAAATAAATAAACCCTAACCCTCAATAGAAATATTATATGAATGAATACGAATAAGACAATAATTATGTCTTATAGTGTGTGTGTGAGACGAGAGGGAAACCCACCCTGATGTTCCCTGGATTGTGTTGAAGATCCCAGGAGAAGCAGCAGCAGAACTGGTGCCAGAACGCTCTGAACTCTCCCACTCATCCTGCACACACACACACACACACACACACGGAGCATCAGTGTACAGGGAACGGGATCAGGACCGGATCTACTTTCTGAACCTCTGATCTTTTCATTGACACTTGGGATGCTTTTTTGTTTACTTTTTATCACATTATTTTTGTAATCATCATAAATGAAAGCAGTAAGCCATGATTGACAGTGAGTGTAGAACAGCTGAGGGCGTTGTTAGGCTCGACGCGGAGTAAAACCCCTCAGCTGTTCTAAATCCACTGTAAATCACGGCTTCAAGGGGCTTATTGCTTTTATAAAACGGTTACTCCATAAAAATATTAACTTTAATATTTATTTTATTCATCAAATATGACATTATAACACATTTATTCCTCCGCCAAGCAGTGTAGTTCCACAGAGCACATGCAGCAACAGAGCGTCACAAACAGCAGCTGCGCAGTAACACTAGTGTAACGCGGTCACAGGTGTGTGTGTGTGTGTGTGTGTGGAGTAACACTAGTGTAACGCGGTCACAGGTGTGTGTGTGTGTGTGTGTGTGTGTGTGTGTGTGGAGTAACACTAGTGTAACGCGGTCACAGGTGTGTGGAGTAACACTAGTGTAACGCGGTCACAGGTGTGTGTGTGTGTGTGTGTGTGTGTGTGTGTGGAGTAACACTAGTGTAACGCGGTCACAGGTGTGTGGAGTAACACTAGTGTAACGCGGTCACAGGTGTGTGTGTGTGTGTGTGGAGTAACACTAGTGTAACGCGGTCACAGGTGTGTGTGTGTGTGTGTGTGGAGTAACACTAGTGTAACGCGGTCACAGGTGTGTGTGTGTGTGTGTGTGTGGAGTAACACTAGTGTAACGCGGTCACAGGTGTGTGTGTGTGTGTGGAGTAACACTAGTGTAACACGGTCACAGGTGTGTGTGTGTGTGTGTGTGTGTGTGTGTGGAGTAACACTAGTGTAACGCGGTCACAGGTGTGTGTGTGTGTGTGTGGAGTAACACTAGTGTAACGCGGTCACAGGTGTGTGTGTGTGTGTGTGTGTGTGTGTGTGTGTGTGGAGTAACACTAGTGTAACGCGGTCACAGGTGTGTGTGTGTGTGTGTGTGTGGAGTAACACTAGTGTAACGCGGTCACAGGTGTGTGTGTGTGTGTGTGTGTGTGTGTGTGTGTGTGTGTGGAGTAACACTAGTGTAACGCGGTCACAGGTGTGTGTGTGTGTGTGTGGAGTAACACTAGTGTAACGCGGTCACAGGTGTGTGTGTGTGTGTGTGTGTGTGTGTGTGTGGAGTAACACTAGTGTAACGCGGTCACAGGTGTGTGTGTGTGTGTGTGTGTGTGTGTGTGTGTGGAGTAACACTAGTGTAACGCGGTCACAGGTGTGTGTGTGTGTGTGTGTGTGTGTGTGTGGAGTAACACTAGTGTAACACGGTCACAGGTGTGTGTGTGGAGTAACACTAGTGTAACGCGGTCACAGGTGTGTGTGTGTGGAGTAACACTAGTGTAATGCGGTCACAGGTGTGTGTGTGTGGAGTCATTTAAATGGCTTTGAACGCAGCTCAACCAATCAGAATCAAGGACCGGAACTATCCATTTTCTAATCGAAGGCTTAAGCTTCATTTGCAGGCGTCAACGGGGAAAAATCCCAGATTTTCCCTTTAATCTCC
>CM038629.1:46401507-46411507 GCA_021554675.1 Leuciscus idus | reverse complement strand
GAGTTTGGTTCGTGTTGTTCATGTGGAGAAGACGCTGTTTTCTGGGATTGATACGGTAAAACCCACGCCATCATTACTGTTTGTATCACTGAGATCAAGAGCTGAGATTCAGATATGATAATGAGCGTTTGCTTTCTGACCAATCACAGCAGAGCAGCTCTCAGAGAGGCGGGGCTTAGAGAGACTGAATCTCCGAACGAAGTGTTTCAGACACTGAGAGAAAATAGCTTTTGACCTTTGACCTGTTGTAGGAGAATCTAAAACTAAAGTAGAACATTTTAAAATAGTATAATCGGAGCACTTTAATTTAAAGGGAAAACAAGATAATTTTTCTTACATTATTGGTGGATATTTGCTCTTATTTTAAGCACAAACTCACTTCATTTTGATCAATATTTCAGGGAAACGAAGTAATTTTTGCTTCTTCTCCAGTAAATGTGTCTTGATTTAAGAATGTTTGGGAAACGAGACAGAAACACTGAGGAAGAAGCTCGTGTTCGCTTCATCTGAGGCCGTACGTCTACAGTCAGGGTCGATCTCTCCTCGTCTCAATATGTTCAGAGACCAACATGAGTCCAGATTAATGCCGGACTCAAGGTGATGATGAGGACGGCCAATAATAGCAGCCACACACACACACACACACACCGCTCGAGATGAAGCGTATCTGTGCCTTCATTAGGTGTGTTTGTCTGTCAGATGTGAGCGAGAATAATAATAACCAGAGTTAACAAAGTTAGTTAATTCCAGCTCGTCAGACGTGGAGTTTCTACACTCTCGCTGGTTTATTTCTGTTATAATCCGTGTTAAGTGTCAAGCAGGCGTACAGAAGCATACGTGTGTGTGAATAACAGATAACCCAGCTGATCTGAGGCCTGTAAGAGTCGACTGATAAACACTTCACATCTTTATCCTGCAGAAAACAACAGCGATATCAACACATGCAGATGAGCAGCTGGCGGCTGATTCTGATTGGATCGTTGTGGTTTGCTATTTGATTGACAGGTGCTGGACGGGAGGGGTTATCGATATTATATATAAATTATTATTATATTATCTTTCAAAACTAGAACTGACCTGCTTTACATCTGAATCGCTTTATTTTGTTACAGTGATTGAATTGATCTGAATAATATCTCTATTGTCGTTTTAGAGCATTTGAATTTGTGTCATATTTGATGGCATGTGTATCATTGAGTGTGTGTATCATTGAGTGTGTGTATCATTGAGTGTGTGTATCATTGAGTGTGTGTATCATGTGTGTATCATTGAGTGTGTGTATCATTGAGTGTGTGTATCATGTGTGTATCATTGAGTGTGTGTATCATGTGTGTATCATTGAGTGTGTGTATCATTGAGTGTGTGCATCGAGTGTGTGTATCATTGAGTGTGTGCATCATTGAGTGTGTGTATCATTGAGTGTGTGTATCATTGAGTGTGTGCATCATTGAGTGTGTGTATCATTGAGTGTGTGTATCATTGAGTGTGTGTATCATTGAGTGTGTGTATCATGTGTGTATCATTGAGCGTGTGCATCATTGAGTGTGTGTATCATTGAGTGTGTGTATCATGTGTGTATCATTGAGTGTGTGTATCATTGAGTGTGTGCATCATTGAGTGTGTGTATCATTGAGTGTGTGCATCATTGAGTGTGTGTATCATGTGTGTATCATTGAGCGTGTGCATCATTGAGCGTGTGCATCATTGAGTGTGTGTATCATTGAGTGTGTGTATCATGTGTGTATCATTGAGTGTGTGTATCATTGAGTGTGTGTATCGTTGAGTGTGTGTATCATGTGTGTATCATTGAGCGTGTGCATCATTGAGTGTGTGCATCATTGAGTGTGTGTATCATTGAGTGTGTGTATCATGTGTGTATCATTGAGCGTGTGCATCATTGAGCGTGTGCATCATTGAGTGTGTGTATCATTGAGTGTGTGTATCATGTGTGTATCATTGAGTGTGTGTATCATTGAGTGTGTGTATCGTTGAGTGTGTGTATCATGTGTGTATCATTGAGTGTGTGTATCATTGAGCGTGTGTATCATTGAGCGTGTGTATCATTGAGCGTGTGTATCATTGAGCGTGTGTATCATTGAGTGTGTGTATCATTGAGCGTGTGTATCATTGAGCGTGTGTATCATTGAGTGTGTGTATCATGTGTGTATCATTGAGTGTGTGTATCATTGAGCGTGTGTATCATTGAGCGTGTGTATCATTGAGCGTGTGTATCATTGAGCGTGTGTATCATTGAGTGTGTGTATCATTGAGTGTGTGCATCATTGAGTGTGTGCATCATTGAGTGTGTGCATCATTGAGTGTGTGCATCATTGAGTGTGTGCATCATTGAGTGTGTGCATCATTGAGTGTGTGCATCATTGAGTGTGTGTATCGTTGAGTGTGTGTATCGTTGAGTGTGTGTATCGTTGAGTGTGTGTATCGTTGAGTGTGTGTATCATTGAGTGTGTGTATCATTGAGTGTGTGTATCATTGAGTGTGTGTATCATTGAGTGTGTGCATCATTGAGTGTGTGCATCGAGTGTGTGCATCATTGAGTGTGTGCATCATTGAGTGTGTGTATCATTGAGTGTGTGCATCATTGAGTGTGTGCATCATTGAGTGTGTGTATCATTGAGTGTGTGCATCATTGAGTGTGTGCATCATTGAGTGTGTGTATCATTGAGTGTGTGTATCATTGAGTGTGTGTATCATTGAGTGTGTGCATCATTGAGTGTGTGCATCATTGAGTGTGTGCATCATTGAGTGTGTGTATCATTGAGTGTGTGCATCATTGAGTGTGTGCATCATTGAGTGTGTGCATCATTGAGTGTGTGTATCATTGAGTGTGTGCATCATTGAGTGTGTGCATCATTGAGTGTGTGCATCATTGAGTGTGTGCATCATTGAGTGTGTGTATCATTGAGTGTGTGTATCATTGAGTGTGTGCATCATTGAGTGTGTGTATCATTGAGTGTGTGCATCATTGAGTGTGTGCATCATTGAGTGTGTGCATCATTGAGTGTGTGCATCATTGAGTGTGTGTATCATTGAGTGTGTGTATCATTGAGTGTGTGTATCATTGAGTGTGTGCATCATTGAGTGTGTGCATCATTGAGTGTGTGCATCATTGAGTGTGTGTATCATTGAGTGTGTGCATCATTGAGTGTGTGCATCATTGAGTGTGTGCATCATTGAGTGTGTGTATCATTGAGTGTGTGCATCATTGAGTGTGTGTATCATTGAGTGTGTGCATCATTGAGTGTGTGCATCATTGAGTGTGTGCATCATTGAGTGTGTGCATCATTGAGTGTGTGCATCATTGAGTGTGTGCATCATTGAGTGTGTGCATCATTGAGTGTGTGCATCATTGAGTGTGTGTATCATTGAGTGTGTGCATCATTGAGCGTGTGTATCATTGAGTGTGTGTATCGTTGAGTGTGTGTATCATTGAGTGTGTGTATCATTGAGTGTGTGTATCGCTGTGCTATAAGCTATGGACGCGATCTGCAGTGTGTAAAGCGCTGTAGAGATGAAGCCGAGCTGGAGAGAGAGAGCTGGTGTTTTACTCTTACATCCGTACGTTTAGCCGACGCTTTCATCCGAAGCAAGCGAACACAAGCTATTAGTGAAAGAGACAATAATATTCCTAATAATATACAATAGCAGCTTTAGATCAGGAGTGTGTGTGACTGGTTTTTGATTAAAGATTACCAGGGTGCATGAATGTAAAAAACATAATGATGTGCATGGACAGATCATTAATAACAAACACAGCAATATTCATAAACAATAAAATAAAATAAAAGGGTTTCCTGTGACTTTAGCATGCGATGATGAGTGAAGACGAGTGTTAATAATGATGATCATCAGAGCGGTTATTAAAGCACTGGTACGCAATATCAACCACTAGCTTATGATTTTTGTTATGCATTTGTTTCTGACAGCAACTTAAAAAAACTTCCAATATTTTCTCCCTAAATTTGTTCCAAACGCTTCCTTGTTCTTCTGAAGGATGTTTGTATCCGAACAGTTGATGGACTTCTAGAGTATAGAGAAATACAAATTAAAGTCTCTAGAACACAAACATTCTTCAAAATATCACAGAATATTCATTTCAGCCGCACTAATGAAAACAAGGTCATTACTGGCGACCATATTTACACTAAAGATATTAAATGACCGAGTCTAATGCCATACTGTGTTTCGTAATCAGAAACAAACCAAAAATATTAGGAAATGATCAAACATGTCATACTGTCATTTAAATAAATTAATAATTTCATAAATAAATTCAACACTCACTTACAAAAAATAAAATAAAAAAATACACCAGTGATTATTTGCAGTACCACAGTATTTATGGCACTTCTACATCAGTTTCTTTCCAAAACGTGTTTCCTTTCTTAATGTGTGTGTTTGTGCGGATGATGCTGTGTGTAGTTCACTATCAGTACTGTGGTAAACTGCGTCGGGTCAAACGCTGTGGTACTACATGATTATTACCTATATTTCTATCTATGGCAATTATATTATTAATTATAATAATAAACAAAAAATACCACAAAATAAAGTAAAGCAGTCCATGTGGCTCGTCAGCTGTATTTCACACGAAAGTCAGTTTCTGACACATAAGAAAAAAAAATCATGCTTTGGTAAATCGTGAATATGACATAAAAAGTCAAAATTATGACATACTAAATTATAATTTTGACTTTTATGTCACAATTGTGACACAAAAAAAAAAATTATGACGTAGGCTTTCTACCATTAAAAGTCACTTTATATGCAATTATGACTTTTATGTCATAATTTCTACTTTTTAATGTCATGTTATGATTTTGTAAGTCATAATTTTGACTTATGTCAATTATGATTTACCAAAGATGGTTTTTGTAATGTTTTGTAACGTATGGAAGTCCGTGTGGCAGAAATGGCTTTCCATAGATTTTCATGTCAGTCACAAAACAATCAATAAACCACTTTAAACTTTATTTTATATATGAGACTTATATATATATATATATATATATATATATATATATATATATATATATATATATATAAATTGTTTTATCTATTTAGTCCGTGTGGCAGAAATGGCTTTCCATAGCCTAGATTTTCATGTCAGTCACAAAACAATCAATAAACCACTTTAAACTTTATATATTTTATATATTAAACTTTATATATAATATATATATATATATATATATATTTCTAAATAGTTGTATCTGTTTGCGTCCGTCAGCGTTCTGACTGACTTTAATCTCGCGCCAGATTAAAGCGTGAATGTGAATGAAGGAACAGGATTGATCACCTGAGCTGCTCCTGATCAATCCATCCGATCAGCTCGATCAGTCCAGCGGGAGTCGCAGTTCGATCGCTCCAGGGTTCCGGTTCGGTTCTCTTCTTCGGTTCGGTTCGGGTTCGGTCAGCGGCGCATCGGCGATTTCACATAATTCAGATCCGAGCGCGAGTTGAGCGCGTAACCGTCACCAACCGTCATTAACCGCCACAGCAGAATAAACGAGATTATTCCGAAGAACGTTTCCCGCGTCTCCTGTTTGAATAAATTATGACGTTAAAAATTAGCCGTAAAAGGGCTAAAAAAAAAAAAAGAAGAGAAAAAGATGGAGAAAAACAGATGCCGCTCTTCCCTGAGCTTCACACACACTGACACTCTCTCTATCTCTCTCTATCTCTCACACACACACTGACTGACTGACGGACACACACACAATGAATCTCTCTCTCTCTCACTCACACACACACACTCTCTCTCTCGCACTCACTCACACACACACACACACTCTCCTTCACACACACGGTACATTTTATGTACCGTTTACATTCTAATACCACAGGACTCCCATCTCACTGACAGGGAACGTTCTGTCAAGGTTCTCAAAGATATAAACAAACGTTCTTAAACGTTATCCGGTCTTTAATAATGTTCTCAAAACGTCAGCAAAAAATTTATAATTTATATATCTTTCCTGGAACGTTTTTTATAAAACATTTTAGTTGGACTTTTTTTTTTTTTTTTTTAAATGTTGCTACTTGTTTCAGAACGTTCAGATTCAAAAGTAACGTTCCATAATGTTTGAAGAATGATACAATGGAATATTCACTTAGTTATAACGTTCATATAACCAAGAAAAAACGTTTTTAAAACATTTCAAAAACTGTTACATTCAGAGATAACGTGTTCCTAACTCACGGCAGTTACAGTGCCTCACACACACACCATACAGTCGAGAATAAGGCCATCTTCATCTTGGCATTTCAGAGATATAGCGGCGCAGTATTTTCTGTAATGATGAATTATTATATAGTCGTCGTGATTGTGTTTATGATGATCAGCAGCGCGGGATGTTTGAATGATATACCGCGGGCGCGCGCGTGTGGCGCCATCATGCGGTCGCTTCCGGTTCTGCATGTCGACGCTCGTCTGGAAACTTACTTTCATTTAAAACAATTAAACATTAAATATAAAAAATGTAATATAAAAAACAAAAGTAAATTACATGTTGAAAATGTAAAAAATTAAGTAAATAAATTGTAAATGAATTATTTTATTTACATTTTTTCTAATTATTATATTATTTTATATTTATTATAATTATTTAATATATAGTGCATAATATATAAACAAATACATATCTGTCGTAACACTCTTTAGTTTTATTTACAATGTTCTTTAGTAATGAATTCTGAAGGGAAATATTGTTGTCATCATGAGGTTTATATGTAAATCTCCCCGCCATAATAAAAGCACAGAAAACAAACTCCATAAATATACACCTGTGTCACTCAGTAAAATTTATTGTAGAACTGAATCACATTTTCACCAGCATTCTATTAATCCCACGTTTATACAAATGGCGACAGGTCTTCGTACGATATACTTACCAAAGAGAATTAAAAAGCTGCACCAACAATTTCTAGATCTGATTAAGAAAAGAGCGTCGTCTGTCATTAAAGTGATTGTCACCGAGAAGTTTGTTGAAGTTGAAGAACAAGACTTGAGAACCGAGTAAGATCAGGTCTGGAGCGAGCCGAGAGCAGTGTGTGTGTGTGTGTGTGTGTCACACAGAGTTCAGAGGTCACACGCAGCGAGGCATCATGGGATTGAGGGGTTCAGCACTCCTCCTTCACGTAGATCTGTTCATCCGTGTCCGAGTCCAGATGTTCCAGACGCTCCGACTGACCACTCATGATCTCATCCGGGGTCTTCATGAACCTGAGCGGAACATCACACACTCGTGTCAGACATCATATATATAACACACACACACACTCACACACACACACTCACTGTCCCGGCTCCTTGCGGATGATGTTGAGTTTATAGTAGTGTCTCAGCACTCACACACACACACTCACACTCACACACACACACACTCACGTACACTCACACACACACTCACGCACGCACACTCACGCACACACACTCACACACGCACACACACACACTCACACACACACACTCACTGTCCCGGCTCCTTGCGGATGATGTTGAGTTTATAGTAGTGTCTCAGCACTCACACACACTCACACACACACACACACACACACACACACACACACTCACACACACACACACACTCACGTACACTCACACACACACTCACGCACGCACACTCACGCACACTCACGCACACTCACGCACACTCACGCACACTCACGCACACTCACGCACACACACTCACACACTCACACACTCACACACACACACTCACACACACACACTCACTGTCCCGGCTCCTTGCGGATGATGTTGAGTTTATAGTAGTGTCTCAGCACTCACACACACTCACACACACACACACACACACACACACACACTCACACACACACACTCACGTACACTCACACACACACTCACTCACGCACACTCACGCACACTCACGCACACTCACGCACACTCACGCACACTCACGCACACTCACGCACACTCACGCTCACGCACGCTCACGCACGCTCACGCACACTCACGCACACTCACGCACACTCACGCACACTCACGCACACACACACACACACACACTCACACACGCACACACACCTGAACAGCAGTCTCTGTCCCGGCTCCTTGCGGATGATGTTGAGTTTATAGTAGTGTCTCAGCACTCACACACACACACACACACACACACACACACACACGCACACTCACGCACACACACACACACACACACACACACACACACACTCACACACACTCACACACACTCACGCACACTCACGCACACTCACGCACACGCACACTCACGCACACTCACGCACACTCACGCACACACACGCACACACACGCACACACACCTGAACAGCAGTCTCTGTCCCGGCTCCTTGCGGATGATGTTGAGTTTATAGTAGTGTCTCAGCACTCACACACTCTTGGTAGTCCATCGTATCCGATGATGACATTCCACTTCATTTGCGGTGTACTCTTTTATGACTGAAGAGGCCAATCCTTGATCCACAAATTTTATTACATATTGGGCATGTAAAGTCTGAGTTTGTAGAGGCAGACATGGTTGCATGTCTCCGTAGTCTTTTTTGTTGTTTCCTTATATTCCTCTCCGATTCCAGCTGCACTATTCCTGTGTGGCAGAGCTGCTTCCAGGTGGTACGGTTTGCTGCGAATTCTTCAAGGCATGATGGATTAATTTGACACTTTCCTAGAGATGTTTTTAGTTGGTCTTTGTACCGCTTTTTCTGACCCCCTGCAGAACGGCGGCCCTGATGCAGCTGACCATAAAGGATTTGTCGTGGAAGACGATCTTGAGGCATCCTAATAACATGCCCAAGCCAGCGTAGTTGATGTTCAGTGACTGTTGCCTCCATACTACTGGGGTGGTGGTGGCGCAATGGATAAGACACATGCCTTTGGTGTGAGAGACCCGGGTTCGAATCCACTGTGAGACACCAATGTGTCCCTGAGCAAGACACTTAACCCCTAGTTGCTCCAGAGGCGTGCGACCTCTGACATATATAGCAATTGTAAGTCGCTTTGGATAAAAAGCGTCAGCTAAATGAATAAATGTAATGTAAATGTACTCTTGCAGTTTGTTCTAGTAAGCACTTCAGAATGTGGTACATGGTCATAGCATGTGATCCCCAAGATTCGCTGCAAGCACCTTATATGGAAACGCTCCAGCAACCTTAGGTGATGGCTGTATATGACCCAGGCTTCACAGCTGTAAAGAAGAGTGGTGATGCACACAGCTTTGTAGATGGTAACTTTAGTGCCCAATTGAAGGTGCTTATTTTGAAAGACCTTGCGTCGAAGTTTGCCAAAGGCTGCAGAAGCTTGCCTTATCCGATTATTTATTTCGTAATCGAGATTGCAGTCCTCTGATACAATGCTGCCTAGATACTTAAAGGATGGCACTATTGTAAGTGGTTGTTGTTCTATGGTAAAAACAGGCATGGTAGGTGGAGGGCTGAGCCTCCATTGGCATATCACTTCAGTTTTGGTGGTATTAACTGTCAAGCCCAATCTGCTATAGGTCTTCACAGCAGCAGCAAGGATAATTTGCAGGTCTTCTGGGGTATGTGCCACGAACACGCAGTCGTCAGCATACTGCAACTCAAGGACTCGCATTACTGAGATCTTAGTGGCGGCCTGGAACCTTCGAATATTAAAGAGATTTCCATCCAACCTGAAGTCAACAGTGATCCCAATACTGCTTTCAAGCTTATCACACAGAAGCTTTGTGACACAAAGGAGGTAGATATTAAAAAGTACCGGTGCCAGCACACATCCTTGTCTTACCCCAGTGCATACTCCAAAAGGCTCTGACTCCTGACCACCTGTGGTCACACGAGCTACCATCCCTTCATGGAACTGTGACAGGATGTTACAAAACTTTTTTGGACAGCCAAATTTTATTAAGATGTCCCAGAGCAGCTCTCGATTCACAGTGTCAAAAGCTTTGGAGAGATCGACAAATGCCATGAAGAGGTCCTGATGTTGTTCACGGCATTTTTCTTG
>CM038629.1:46389007-46391507 GCA_021554675.1 Leuciscus idus | reverse complement strand
TTGAGATGTGGGCGTGGCCACAAACGTGTACGAGCGTGAGCTTGAAGGGGCGGGGCTCAGGAGAAGTTTAACGATTTTGTTGAGTTAGTTAGTAGTGTGTTAAACTGGCGGTTATGGAAAGGGGCGGGACATTTCCCAAACACACTCGAAGCGCTCGACCAATCACAACACACTGCTCCAGCCGACCAATCAGAGCACAGTGTGTAAGTGAGAGTGTGTGTGTGAGAGAGAGTGAGTGAGTAAGTGTGTGTATGTTTTATATATATATATATCATTTTTTATATATAGTTTTCATTTAAAAAACAGCAGTCTATGACGTTCATCTACACAGAATAGACGTGTGTGTCTGCAGATGTGCGGTGTAAGGTCAAAGGTCATGTGACGGTCACAGAAACAGCATCTGCTCCCACAGGGACTTTCACCCATGATAACAAACTTAACTTCCCACAACGCACCCTGACAGGAAGTCAAACCTACACACACACAATTTATATTATATATTGTTTTATTTATATATTGTTTTATTCATTTTTTATATATATATATATATATATATATATATATATATATATATATATATATATATATATATGTATAATTATTATTTTATATATTACTTTAATTTATATGATTATGTATTAATCCAAATGCACTCTGAGCATCACAGCGTTATAATGGAAAGAATGAAGTCCTTCTACATCTCAGTCTCCGGTCGCCTCAGAAGCGGCTCTTTCTCCACGACCTCTACTAACAACAGCGGAGCCGCTGCCGGACACAGAAGCAGGAACACACACACACACACCAATGAGGAAACACTGCAGATCACACACACACACACACCAATGAGGAAACACTGCAGATCACACACACGCGCTTCGATCCTGAGACACACACACACACACACACACCAATGAGGAAACACTGCAGATCACACACTGCTCACTAAAGAGGACTTCAGATACAGATCTCCACACTCAGGTGAGACACACACGCGCTTCGATCCTGAGAGACACACACACAGACGGACAGACACACACACAGACAGAGACACACACACAGACAGAGAGACACACACACAGACAGACAGACACACACACACACACACACACACACACAGCTCATTACTACATCTGCTGTTCATGAGCCCATGTGACACGCTTTGAAAAGTCTGATCAAATTTCTACTTTTCTTTAGTTTAAGGAATACAATTTCTAAGTGGAAATAAAATAAAAAAAGTTGTTTATTAAAAAAAATTATCAATGTAAATAATGAAAAATTCCTTTAAACAAATGAAAAATTCCAAAAAAATGTTACTTAAAATTAAAATGATCACTGAATGTATAAAGATAAAGCTAAATTATAAATGCTGATTAAACTTATTTCATTTAATTAACAAACATTTATAATTAAAATAAATAATTTTTTTTAATTGAAAAAAATTATTAAATTACACGTAAAAAGTTAAAAAAAAATATATATATATACACACAAATAAAAAATATATATAAATGATGAAGCATAAATGAAAATGTAAAAAACTGAAAGTAGAAAAAGAGTCTGATAAGATTTCTAATTTTCATTTAGTTTAAGTTGAAGCAATAAAAATACTAAATGGAAATAAAAATATATATTTAATAATATAAAAAATGAAGAAAAATATTAATGTAAATAATGACAAGCACATAAAATTCCTAAACAATTTAGTAAAATTAAAATAACTGAATGTGTAAAGATAAAAGCTAGATCAAATCATTAAACTTATTATTTTGAAACTTCTTTAATTTAATTAACAATATTTAATAATTAACTATATACACACACACATAAAAATAATCGTGCAAGTCCCTCTGGATAAAGGCATGAACACAGAGACGCTCATGGGTCTGAACAGACGGTTGTGTGTGTGTGTGTGTGTGTGTGTGTGTGTGTGTGTGTGTGTGTGTGTGTCGGTTGTGAACAGGAAGTGATGCGATGCTCTCGCTCTGGGCCGTTGGCATGAGAGAACAGTTTCCCTTTCAGAGCCGAGGAGAAAAAAGCGTCTTTCAGGAAGTGATGTCGCCCACACAGGAAATTCCTCAGGATGAGACGGGCTTCCAGGCGCAGGAAATTTCCCCACTGAAAAGAGTGAGTGTGTGCTTGAGTAAATACACACACACACACACACACACACACACAGAGAATCTGAGGTACGAGACGTTCTCCTCCAGATCGCAAGGAAAACAAGAACAGAAACTTTTGCACACAAAAAAAGAAAAATAAATCTATTTGTTGCTGCATTCATTTTTTGCACTGACATTTTTTTCATGACAATTAAACATTTTCCACCTCATGACTGTAAGAGTGACAGATCTCTGCTCACGATTCAGGAATTAATGCAATCAATTATTATTATTATTATTATTATTAATGGCAGCAACAAACACTGTCATGACAAATAAACACACATGCATGGATTAAACAAAAGCTGAGGATTGTGGGTCCTGAAGGGTTAACAGAGACA
>CM038629.1:46349007-46381507 GCA_021554675.1 Leuciscus idus | reverse complement strand
CAAGGAACAAATATCGCCAGCACTGCTTATGAATATTACAAGCCTCCATATGACGCATTAATAACTCCGTGTTCAGACACATGACTGATCCGACACTGGAACATCAGGATGATGACTCGAGTCTCATTGGAGGAAACCAAATCCTATATTTGATGAAGTTTGCATAGTTAATTCTATTCAGGACTGTCAAGCTATTAAATTATTGTGTTATTAATTAGGGATTCATTATTCGGCACGAATAATCACACAACAATCTTCGCTGAGAAATAGACATTACAACAAAATAGCTTTAGAAAAAAAAACTTTTAGGCTTCAACACCAATAATTTTTATTTATTTTTTTTAGAAGCATTTGAATTGGTATTTAGAAATATTTACAGACTCATGTGATTTAATGCATTTACACTGCAATTGCATTTTAAAAATGCCCTGAGATTAATGGGTTTTAATGGCTAATAAAGGAATCGTTCACTTACTTTCCCTCGTGTCGTTACAAACCTTAATGAGTTTCTTTCTTTTGTGGAACATAAAAGAAGATCATTTTAGAATTGTCTTTATTGTTCATTCAATGGTCACCAAAACTGTTAAGTCTTCAAAATATCTTCTCTTCCACACACACACACACACACACACACACACACACACACACTGGAAGTCTATGGTAACCAAAACAGTTAACATTCTTCAAAATATCTTCTGCAAAAGAAAAGTTTGAAACAACATGAAGGAGAAATGACAGAATAATGTGAACTAGACAACATCCCTCCACTGAGATCCTCCACTGAGATCCTCCACTGAGATCCTCCACTGAGATCCTCCACTGAACACCTTGATATCCTTTAGTTATTCATCTATAGCAGCAAATGAATGTGGAAACCGCTGGATATGAGTAATATGAATGATGATGATGATGGCGTTCTGATTTCACTTCTGTCAGTCGCTGTCGGCTTCCCGTCCAGTGTCACACTGAGAACTGAAATCACACGTCGTTTCCCGGGTAAATCCCCTGAGCCGGGAAGCACACAGCGATTCTCTGGAAACTTCCTCAAACGGCACATAAAAGCATGCAAAACCAAGAGTGATGAGAAGAGCACTGAACTACAAGCTCCCTCGCAGAACAAAGCAGATCCAACCGAGCGTGAATGTTCCTACAACTGTCACAAATCCCACGGGAACACCTGGAATACTGAGGCTGAAACATGCAAATCACAAACTAGATGATCCAGTTATGACATTTTGATTGAAGTTGTGCTGTTTTTTTTTCTTCTTCTATTGTGTCGTACAAGTGAATCAATCAAACTAACTTTAGCTGGACAATAACTTTATTCTAGAGCTGCTGTAAAGCCCAAACACTTTACTGTAATTTCCTATTATCACTGTAAAGCTGCTTTGGAACAATCTACATTGTTAAAAGCGCTGTATAAATGAAGATGACTTGACTTGTATATCCGAGTGAAGCGCTTCTGGAACGAGAACGAATGTGGGCGGGGCTTGATTTTGACCGTTAGGAATTGATTGGATGGTTGTGGTTTGCTATTGGCTGATCTCATGTTGAGTGACAGGTTGCCCCACCCTCGTCAATGTTGATTTCACGGGGACTTTAAAGGGGTGGCTGATCATGATGTCACTTCTCTAGCTTTAGTTAGTGTGTAATGTTGCTGATTGATCATAAACAACATCTGCAAAGTTACGACGCTCAAAGTTCAAAGCAAAGGGAGAGATTTACTTTTACAGAAATCGCTTTTTAAGGACTACAACAAACGGCTGGTAGGAACTACAATGTTGATGACATCACTAACACTAGAATTTACATAAACCCCGCCCTCAGGAACGCGATTTTTCAATTTTCAAGACAGAATATGCTAATCAATGACTAGAAGATAGTTAACTCCACATCAGCTGCATAAATTCATCAACTAACCATTCAGAAATGTCCTGTTGCTTCTACATGTTGCACTTCTTCTGGAGTATCTCCATCTTTGTCCGATTCGTTTTGAACATAAAAGGCTAAACGTTTTTGAAATGTTCAACGTAATCGGAGCTGCTAACACACACACACACAAGAGCTCTTGAAGCTCCGCCCCCTGTGTCGGGAGCAGCAGCTCATTTGCATTTAAAGGGACACACACAAAAACTGTGCTTTTTTGCTCACCCTCACAAAGTGCCAATTTTAACATGCTATAAAAAAAATCTTTGTGGTATTTTGAGCTAATCCTTCACACACACACTCTGGACATCAGAGACTTATTTTACATCTTGTGAAAAAGGGCATTATACCACCCCTTTAAATTCAAGAATCGTCAATGTTGATTTCATGGGGACTTTAAACATAACAAGGACAAAAAACAAATGAAGCATGCATGTTAACAATAAGATATATAATTTAGGCCAGGTGTGACGTGCAGTTATTAATGCACGAGGAGGAAGATGCCATAAGGAAACAGTTTGTGCAATAACAGAGCAAAGAGCAGCGCAGATAACAGCATGTTTGAGCCACTTATGAAGGGCTGTTCTCGTTTCCGCGAGTCTGTTACTAAATAACTAATGCAAACTAATGTGATTCCAGACCAGCTCAAAGTCCTCCAGTGAAACTCCTTCTCAAACTTTTCCCAGTCTGACGGCTCAGTGGTGAACGCGTTACTCCAGCAGCGTGTTTAAATACCAGTGCTAATCACACACACACACACACACACACACACACACACACACACACACACACACACACACGACACAAAAGCCCGTTTCTAATCGATCAACTTAATGCATCGATCGCAGCAACAGATGCTCAACCGCGTGACACAAACACGACTCGAGATCGAGAAAGAAAAGGCAGAATTACCTTAATAATGACCTGCGAGGGGGAATCGGACATGTCGCGTTGAAATTCAGGAAGTTCTTCTGTTTCCACTTTCCTCTCCCTTGTTGCTCTTCCGTGAAATAATGTAATCCTGGATAATAATGTTCCCCTCGCGACGCACTGGCGATTCTTCAACTCGCTCGCGCATCCATTGACCTCGCCCCGCGCGCGCAACACTTCAACTTCTCCGTGTTTCTTGTTTGTAAACGCGCGAGCCGACGCTACGTTGCGGCAACGCGATGGTTAATAACACCTTCCTGGAAGCGTCGCTCGCGGGAGCGGAACGCACCGCGGAACCTCATTGATCCGGACGCTTCGCGGCGAAATGACGTGAATTCCAGGCAACGCGCGCCTCCTTAAAGGGGAACAACCGTGTGTTTGTAAAACGCACACCGGATCAGCGCGCGAGGATATTCCGAGTTAATCCGGAATCAGATCCGGGAATGAACTCCGACTGGGAAGCGAATCGAAGTTGTATTTGCACGAGATTATTATATTGTTTATCAACTGGCCATTTCCCATCCAATAATAAACACACGTGACGTAGGCTACATTTATATATAGAAGTACAGTGATATGATCACGTGCTCGCGTTTGTACAATTACAATTACAAAATTGTAAATTTAACATTTAATTTAATATTCAATAACAATATTGATCTGCCTGCATTGACACCGTTATATGAGAGCTGATCTGAGCTGGACGATGACATCACGGTTTTCTCCAGAACGGAGAAATATTAATATAGATATAGATATTAAATATATAAATGAACAAAATAATAATAACTCTTTTACAACAAAAATGAACCATCACTGTACTTACTTAAGCTGGACAGTGACGCTTTTGAATTTTCTTCTGGAAACAAACTTTGTTGCATTATTTTCCTGTTATCTCTGTAAAGCTGCTCTGAAACAATATTGTAAAAAGCGCTTTATAAATAAAGGAGACTTGACATATATATCTTTAAACCGTAACGTTTACTTTACACTGGTATTACACACATTAGTATGGCGGATCAGACCGGGGCTAGTTGTCACACGTTTATTACTCTCTATTTATCGGGTTGGGTGTATTTTTGAAAGTCAGTTTCTGTATAGACATAAACCTTTAATTCATGAGTACATAAAATATATATATATTTCCACTGTTGTTGCCCGCAGGTCTGTTCAAATACACGTGTTGATCTTTATAGTGAGGCATTATATATATATATATATATATATATATATATATATATATATATATATATATATATATATATATATATATATAGCCTACACATTATCAGCAGGTGCCACATTATGAAATATAGAAAATTAAAGGCTACAGCAAACATGATCTCCATGTCACCAGACTCATCAAAAGACTTACAATGACACCTAGTGGCGTAAATGTGGCATCACGCAAAAGCCACAGTTCATATATTATTATATGAACTTATATTATAACTGTTTCAAAACTTTTTTTTAAAGACTTGATCAGCTGACTTGAAGTTTTTTCTCAGTCTTTTACATGCCACCCCCCATCTTAAAATTTTAAAGAAATCTATCTTTTATAAACACCTAATTTATACACTGAAAAATGTATATCATAAATCTAAAATTAGGTTTTATTAAGTTACATTATTATATTTTTGACTCACTAGTAATGTACTATTAATTGTAGTATTTATGTGTTTGTTACTTTATTTATTTTTAATCACTTTTTATTTATTTATAATAATAATAGGTATTTTATTTATTTATTTTAAAC
Organism: Leuciscus idus; assembly: GCA_021554675.1. Taxonomy (NCBI): domain Eukaryota; kingdom Metazoa; phylum Chordata; class Actinopteri; order Cypriniformes; family Leuciscidae; genus Leuciscus; species Leuciscus idus. Next base: position 46,376,895 of record CM038629.1, on the reverse strand, counting down.
CGAATTTTATTTTTAAACCGAGTATTAGATAATAATAACAAATATTTTTATTTTGACGGCATTTTTATTTATTATTTATTTTATATTTACTTAATTTAATTATTACTAATTATTATGATGATTATTATTCCGCGGACATGACACGTATGCTTTATTAAAGACCTTTGATGGTGTTGACGATCTGTTTACTGGTTACTGAAGCCCCTCCCCCGTGTTTAAGTTTCGTTTTCCTTTCCTCACGGTCGACTTTTGTTTCTCTGTCAATCCATTCAGTCTGAAGAACAGAACCAACAACATGGCCGAGGCGGCGATCCTTGGGATGATTTGTGCTCATAATGGATCTATGAAGTTCGATGATTTAAGATCAATATTCGGTCTAAATAACGAGGACATGGAGTCGGTCCTCAGCAGGAGTGAGTCGTTCGTCGTAGCGGTCATGAACGGACAGAAGACCGTGATCGTCCGAACCGAAGTCCGCTTGTGTCGCGCGCAGAACTGCCCGGGCTGTGCGAACCTGCACCTGTGTAAGGGGCATCTCCTCGGCTCCTGCCGCTTCGCCAACGCAAGGTGTGTGTGTGTGTGTGTGTGTGTGTGTGTTCATGAAGAAAGGCAATAAAACAGACATATTGATTCTTCTTCTGACTTTTAACTCCTGCTAGAGCTTTAACGCACTAAACTTCCCCTTCATGATATTTGATCGACGACTGATCAGTTTGGATCGATTCAACGTCTATTTTTGGTTTGTAAAGGTCGACGTCGACGTCTGTCTGCTATCTGGACAGACTGATCTGACTTTACTGTCATAACTGATCAGACTTACGATTTTCTTACAAATGCAGATTAAAAATTATAAAAAATCCCATTGATTTACAAGGACGGTTAAAATAAGCCCAAACTGTTCAAACTCCAACTGTCAGAATTCAAATCTATCTATCTATCTATCTACCTGTCTGTCTATCTACCTGTCTGTCTGTCTGTCTGTCTGTCTGTCTGTCTGTCTATCTACCTGTCTGTCTGTCTGTCTATCTACCTGTCTGTCTGTCTGTCTATCTACCTGTCTGTCTGTCTGTCTGTCTGTCTGTCTATCTACCTGTCTGTCTATCTGTCTATCTATCTATCTACCTGTCTGTCTGTCTGTCTGTCTGACTGACTGTCTATCTACCTGTCTGTCTATCTATCTACCTGTCTGTCTGTCTGTCTGTCTGTCTATCTACCTGTCTGTCTGTCTGTCTGTCTATCTACCTGTCTGTCTGTCTGTCTATCTACCTGTCTGTCTGTCTGTCTATCTGTCTGTCTATCTACCTGTCTGTCTATCTGTCTGTCTATCTACCTGTCTGTCTGTCTGTCTATCTACCTGTCTGTCTGTCTCTGTCTGTCTGTCTGACTGTCTATCTATCTACCTGTCTGTCTGTCTCTGTCTGTCTGACTGTCTATCTGTCTATCTATCTGTCTATCTGTCTGTCTGTCTGTCTGACTGTCTGTCTGTCTATCTGTCGACTGTCTATCTATCTATCTATCAATCTACCTGTCTGTCTGTCTGTCTGACTGTCTATCTATCTATCTGTCTGTCTGTCTATCTGTCTATCAGACTCGTTTTAACTTAAAACCTAAAACTTTCTGGTCGGGCTTTCTCTAAAAAACTTCAATTGTCTCTACAAACCTTTTTTTATCTAGTTATCTAGAGTATAATTCATAAGTCAGATGATTCATGAATCATGAGACATTACACTGCATATCTTGTGGCAAACAACACTGGATTCAGAATTATTTATTCATTTTAATATATTACAGTATATTAACCCAGCTATCAGGGAACGTTCTCTCCCAAAGTTCTGAACAAACGTTCTTCCATTAACGTTAATAGTATTAAATGTTAATGATGTGGTATTTAATAATGTTCTCAAAAGTCGACATTGTTAATGGAGCGGTTTTGTTTCTGAAACGTTTTAGTTTGACGTTTTCAAAAATAACATTCCCATAATATTTACATATAGTTGCATATCACGATATACCAGTGGCCTGAGGCAACAGAGAACAAGCGTTTCTACAACAGCATGTGTGTGTGTGTGTGTGTGTGTGAGCTTCTACACTGACCTCGGATCAGTGAACACACGTCATTAGATATCGAATGCAATATATAAATATAAATAAAGTACAAAAAGTCCCTGTGTTAAGGCAGTGCTGTGCCGGAGATGGTTCATACTAATGCTTAAACGTGACTAAAATGAAACCAAATGCAACACAACAACTGTCTGTTCCTGAAGCGAGTGTGTTTTGTCCCACAGACGAGGATGTCGGTTCAGTCATGATCTGATGTCGGATCAGAACGAGCCTGTGTTGACCGCTCACGGCCTGAACACACTCGACATAAAGCATCTGTGTATTCTGCTCCTGCAGAGCGACAACACACTCCTGCCGGCCGTAAGAGGGTTTCACTTACTTTACTCCTCAGTAGCTCTGAAATACATCGTTCATGGTTCAAAGTCTATTGAGTATTGTATTGTGTTGTATAGTATTGAGTCTCTCAGTGTAGCTGTGACGTGTGTGTTCAGTTTTGATTATGTTTTACTGTGTTCTGTCCCTGTTTTGCCTTCTTGTCTTCCCTAGTTAGTTCCTCACACCTGTAATCGCTCAGTTGATTACCCTCCTGTGTAGTTAAGCTCTTTCTGCTCAGAGTTCGGTCTCGTTAATGTTAGACGTGGTTGTTTCCTGAGCTTTATTTCCTGTGATTCTCCTACATGTTCCTTGTTGAATTTATTAAAGGACTCTTTGTGTGATCGTGCACTTACTATATTTACCTTACCAAGAACCTATGGAAGCTGGTTTCCACCAGATATATGATAATTGCGACTTTTTATCTCACAATTCTGAGTTTATTTCTCTTCAATTCTGAATTGCGAGATATAAACTTATATAAGCAATTCTGACTTTTTTCCCTCACAATTACGAGTTTAGATATAAACTCAGAATTACAAGATACAAACTAAGAGTTACGAGATATAAACTCAGAATTGTGAGATAAAAAGTTAAAAGAATTGCCAGTTTTCACAGAATTGTGAGATATAAACGTGTAATTGCGAGAAATTGCAAGTTTTTGCTTTCAGAATTGTGACAAACTCGCAACTGAGTTATAAAGATTGAATTGTGATAAAAACTCAGAAATGCAAGAAATAAAGTCTGAATAATGAGATATAAACTCGGAATTGTAAAAAAAAAAAAAACATTTAGCGAGTTATAAACTCAGAATTGCAAGAAATAAATTAAAAAAATTACGAGATATAGCCTACTCTGAATTGTGAGAATAAAGTAAGAATTGGGAGATATAAACTCAGAATCGCAAGAAATAAAGTCAGAATTATGAGATATAAACTCACAATTGGGAGAATTGCAAGTTCCGTGTTATAAAGTTCGAGTTGCGAGAAATAAAGTCAATATTGCGGGATATTAACTCATAATTGCGAGAAGAAAAAAAAAAGTGTGGATTATAAATGGCAAGAAAAAAAGTCAGAATTATGAGATATAAAGATATAAATTATGTTTATTTCTCGCAATTCAGATTTTTTTCTCAGAATTATGAGATATAAACTTGCAATTGGGAGAAAGAATTAAGAATTGCAAGTTCCGAGTTATAAAGTTTGAATTGCAAGAAATAAAGTAAAAATTGAAAGATATAAACTCGGAATTGCGAGAAAATTTTTAAAATTGCGAATTATAAAGTTCAAATTGCAAGAAATAAAGTCAGAATTAAACATTAAGAGTTCTCTCGCAATTGTGTTTATGTCTCGCAATTCAGATTATTTTTCAGAATTATGAGATATAAACTTGCAATTGTGAGATATAAAAACTTTTTATTTTAATTTCCGTGGCAGAAACAAGCTTCCATCAGAAGAATCCAGCAGAATCGTGCTTGTTTTTCAGGTGTGTCATTCTTATAATAACGGCGTGGGACAGTATGGCCGATGTCCGGACGCCGAGAACTGCAAGAGACTCCACATCTGTGAGAAATACCTGCGCGGATCCTGCGACTGCACTCGAGCTCACGACTTCTACGAGCCTCATCCACTGCAAACCCTGCAGGACAGAGGAGTCCCCAGCGAACTCATGCCCATCATGAAGGATCTCTACTCAAACATTGAAGTCCTGAGGACTCGTTTCAGAAACAAGCCTTCAGCTCAGAACCCCAGAAGAGGCCCGAGTGCTCAGAACCCCAGAAGAGACCCGAGTGCTCAGAACCGAAGGCCATCGAGTGGGTTTAGAGGACCAGAGGCTCAGAGGCCTCCACAGTCCCCTATAGGTATCACATCTCACCGCTAATGAGCTGCGTTAAAGGATTAGTTCACATCAGAATTAAAATTTCATGTTAATGTACTCAGCCTCACCTCATCCAAGATGTTCACATCTGCCTTTCTTCAGTGGAAAATAAATTAAGGTTTCTGAGGAAAACACTCCAGGATGTTCCTCCATATAGGGACTTCAATGGGGTCCAACGGGTCGAAGGTCCAGATGTGAGTTTCAGTGCAGCTTCAAAGTCTCGACACGCTCCAGCCGAGGAATAAGTGTCTTATCTAGACAAACCAGCGGACATTTTTAGAACAAAATAAACATTTATATATACTTTTAACCCCTAATGCTGGTCTTGCACTCGCTGTGATGCGACACACATTACGTAATCAGGGTGAACGGTCAAGCGTGTTCCGGTTCAGAAATTTAGAGTGAAAAACTCTCATCTCATTTTCTCTTCCAACTTCAATATCGTCCGACATCGTTGGTTTACCTTTTATTTTTTTATTTTTTTTTGTAAATGGCGTTTGACTCAGTTTGCACGTTTTGCTTTGTAAACACTAAGTCGGTTCTTCCCCCTACGTCACGCTTGACCTTTCATCCTGATTACGTAGTGTGTCGCATCACAGCTAGTGCAAGACCAGCATTTGTGGTTAAAAAGTATATAAATGTTTATTTGTTTTATAAAATGTCCGCTGGTTTGTCTAGATAAGACTCTAATTCCTCGGCTGGATCATGTAGATCCCGTTGGACCCCATTGAAGTCACTATATGGAGAAAAATCCTGGAATGTTTTCCTCAAAAACCTTAATTTCTTTTCAACTGAAGAAAGAAAGACATGAACATCTTGGATGACGTGTGTGTGAGTAAACTATCAGGAGATTTTAATTCGGAAGTGGACTAATCCTTTAAATATGAGAATGCAATATTCAGCTTAAAAGATGCTTGTAATTCGGTGAGTGACGTGTGTGTGTGTGTCTCTTCTCTTAGAGAAAACTGAGATCTGCATGTATTTCATCAAAGGATTCTGCAAGCACGGTGGTAAGAGCCCCATAACTCTGTGCTCATGTGATTCCTAGAGTCGTGTGTATTGTGAACTGAACTGCACTCTTGTTTTCCAGACTCATGTTATAAGGAGCATTCCAGTTTGCCCTATAAATGGGAAGTTAAGGAAGGATCCGAATGGAAAGCACTTCCTGACAATGAGGTCATTGAGAAAGATTACTGTGATCCTAAAAGCATATACAGGTGGGTGATGAAAGCACATGAGGATGAAATCATTGAATTGCTAGGATGCTGAAAGTGGTTGCTATTCAATTGCTGAGGTGTTTGCATTGGTTTTAGTGTGTTGCTATGCATAATAATAAAGCTGTCTCTTCAGTCAGTGTATTAACTAATGTGTGGTTTGTCGAGTGTTTTGACTGTTTCTCTCTCTATCAAAGCTCTGGAATCAACCAAATTTATTTTGATACGATGACCCAAGGCCCTCACAGTGTGCGGCGTCTGTCCACAGTGTCGTCAGTGGTCCAGCCCACCTTCATTCTGACCACTGAGTGGCTTTGGTACTGGGAGGATGAGCATGGAATCTGGATCCCGTATGCGACAGCGGTTAGTGCCTGTTGTGTTGGCGTAATAAAACTGTATTTTTACTTGTTACTTGTAATGCTTTTCTTTACTTGTTCCATCACAAAAGTAATCTGATTACGTAATGCATGTTACTTGTAATGCGTTACTTTACTCGTTACATCATAAGTAACATGCATTATGTAATCAGATTACTTATGATGTAACAAGTAAAGTAACGCATTACAAGTAATCTTATTATGTAATGCATGTTACTTGTAATGTGTTACTTTACTCGTTACATCACAAAAGTAATCTGATTATGTAATGCATGTTACTTGTAATGCGTTACTTTACTAGTTCCATCACAAAAGTAATCTGATTACATAATGCATGTTACTTGTAATGCGTTACTTTACTTGTTCCATCACAAAAGTAATCTGATTACATAATGCATGTTACTTGTAATGCGTTACTTGTTACATCACAAAAGTAATCTGATTACATAATGCATGTTACTTGTAATGCGTTACTTTACTCGTTACATCACAAAAGTAATCTGATTACATAATGCATGTTACTTGTAATGCGTTACTTGTTACATCACAAAAGTAATCTGATTACATAATGCATGTTACTTGTAATGCGTTACTTTACTCGTTACATCACAAAAGTAATCTGATTACATAATGCATGTTACTTGTAATGCGTTACTTGTTACATCACAAAAGTAATCTGATTACATAATGCATGTCACTTGTAATGCGTTACTTTACTTGTTACATCACAAAAGTAATCTGATTACATAATGCATGTTACTTGTAATTAGAGCCCGACCGATAGGATTTTTAAGGCCGATACCGATACAAATATTTGGTGATTTAAAAATCCGATATTCCGATATATCGTCCGATATATATATATATATTTTTTTTTTTTTTTATCCAGAAACGCGTAACAAAACATGAACAAATTTCCCTAACATTAGTTATTTGTCGTTATTTAAGAGTCCTCAGCCTTACTAAAATAATATGATAATGCAGTTTAAAAATAAACTTGTTTGTTTTATTGTCACAACAGAACAGAATATATTAAAGTTCTGATAAATATAATGTATAAAAATACAAACTTAAGATATGAAACTTAAAGTCCTTTGAACAAAAAAAAGTCAACTATTATTATTAATATTGACAGTAATAAATCAATTATGTAATAATGTGTGTGTGACGTGTGTGAAGAACTGATAAGATTGTAAATGTGTACCTTGAAATGCAATGTAAGTCGCTTTTGATAAAAGCGTCTGCCAAATGTCAATGTTATAAGCTACCTTATAATAACAATGTCAACTTGCTTATCCCTTTACCTGCACTCTTTTAATTCTATCCATCTATTCCATCAAGCTACAACAAACCATTTTCAATCATCATTTGCTGCCTGCCTTCTAAAATCTACTACTTAGTGATGCACTAAATACATTATGTGACTCGTTAATGCTGCGGCTAAACGAAGTCAGCAACGCACACTTGGATTTCACACACGTGTAAAAGAAAAGCTAACTTTTATGCACAGGCTATGTTTGATACTTTTTCTCTATGTCTAAATGTTCACTCCTCGCGTGCCTAACTTACATTTTACAATGCAGAAACTGGAACTACAGATATGCTAGTTATAAATACAGTAATCATTACTTTATTTAGGCAGAATAAGTTTGTTGTGATTTCCGAGCTCATTAGCCGCGTTTCCACTGTCGGGCCAGTGCGAGCCAGGGCTTTAAACGGGCCGTGCCGGGCTAATAGCACCGGGCCTGCGTTTCCACTGTCGGGCCAGAAGCTCCACAGCGCTTCACTAAAACACGCCCGTAACACGCCTCTCTGGAACAACGTCACACTAAACCATCATTTCACCAACAAATGGAAGTTTTATCAGAAAACTAATCAGAAATCCCTGGAAACAGCGTTGAAAACAAACATGATAAAAGCGGCCGTTTGCTGGCATTTTTGTTGTTTACTTGAATATTTAAAACCCAAGCATCGATGTTTTACCACAGGTTTACAATAAAAAGTGATACATTGATCATAATGAATTAATTTATGTCAAAATTGCACATTAGTCACTCAGAAATAAATTACCGTTAGGTCTATTTCACAAAAGAAAGAGGACACACTTACTTCTTCAGTCGCGTCTGTTACTGTTTATCTGGTAGTTACAGGACATATTTACATCACATTTAGAAAGAATGATAATTTCTACAAATATATGCCACCAAAAATACGACCTGAGGAGCTTTAGCACTCTCTCGACTCCCATACAGATATTTTCAGTCAGAGAAACAGAGGAAGCTCCCGAAAAAAAAGTTGCTTTATTTTGTCATGATAGTCCGGTATAAAGAGACGAGACGTAGGCTACTGACAGATAAAATAAAAACATGACTGTGATAGCCTTTATGATTGGTCTGATTTCTTCAAGCGTTCACTATGTTTTTACACTATGCGTATCTGCAAGCGTTTACTATGTTTACTATGGTAATGGTTAGCGCGCATAGTCTTTTGCATCACAAACACAAGGCATTCAAACATGAACGCGAGTTAAATTATTTTAAAAGTCTTTAATGCTGACAGAATCATCCGGCGCTGCCGTCTCCTGACTCAGGTGAACTCTGGACTCTGTTCGTAACCACTCCTCTAGCCCGAGCGATCTTCCTTGTATAGTGCCCTCTGGTGGACAAACTATGCAGCGCCAACACTCATAACATGGTTGAAGGGTGTTTCGTCCGCTTTTATTTTATTTTTGAAATATTCATTTATCGGCCATTATAAATGCCGATACCGATAGTTTGAAAAATGCCTAATATCGGCCGATAATATCGGCCCGCCAATATATCGGTCGGGCTCTACTTGTAATGCGTTACTTTACTCGTTACATCTCAAAAGTAATCTGATTACGTAATGCATGTTACTTTTAATGCGTTACTTTACTTGTTACATCACAAAAGTAATCTGATTACATAATGCACGTTACTTTTAATCTGTTACTTTACTTGTTACATCACAAAAGTAATCTGATTACGTAATGCATGTTACTTGTAATGCGTTACTTTACTTGTTACATCACAAAAGTAATCTGATTACGTAATGCATGTTACTTGTAATGCGTTACTTTACTTGTTACATCACAAAAGTAATCTGATTACGTAATGCATGTTACTTTTAATGCGTTACTTTACTTGTTACATCACAAAAGTAATCTGATTACATAATGCACGTTACTTTTAATCTGTTACTTTACTTGTTACATCACAAAAGTAATCTGATTACGTAATGCATGTTACTTGTAATGCGTTACTTTACTTGTTCCATCACAAAAGTAATCTGATTACGTAATGCATGTTACTTGTAATGCGTTACTTTACTTGTTACATCACAAAAGTAATCTGATTACGTAATGCATGTTACTTTTAATGCGTTACTTTACTTGTTACATCACAAAAGTAATCTGATTACGTAATGCATGTTACTTGTAATGCGTTACTTTACTTGTTACATCACAAAAGTAATCTGATTACGTAATGCATGTTACTTGTAATGCGTTACTTTACTTGTTACATCACAAAAGTAATCTGATTACGTAATGCATGTTACTTGTAATGCGTTACTTTACTTGTTACATCACAAAAGTAATCTGATTACATAATGCACGTTACTTTTAATCTGTTACTTTACTTGTTACATCACAAAAGTAATCTGATTACGTAATGCATGTTACTTGTAATGCGTTACTTTACTTGTTACATCACAAAAGTAATCTGATTACGTAATGCATTTTACTTGAAATGCGTTACTTTACTTGTTACATCACAAAAGTAATCTGATTACGTAATGCACGTTACTTTTAATCTGTTACTTCACTCAATATGATGTTCTATTTTCTTCATCAGGAGGGGGGTCACAGCTTGTCCTCCATCTCTAGTGCTGAACTTGAGCAGAAGTATCAGGCTGATAGCAGTGCCGTGGTGGAGTTCACAGCCGGATCACAGACCTACACCCTCAGCTTCCAGGGTAACCTAAAAAAAAATCACCTTTAGCATTCAGGGCCCAATGATACAGACGAGCAGTGTGAGTGTGTTGGAGAAACTTACTTCTAAAAGTAATGCGTTACAATATTGCATTACTCCCTTAAAAAATGACATACTTAGTTACTATTTATATTAGCTACCGTACAACTCTTTTTTTTAACAAGTAATGTTTTAATTCAGTACTTCATAAAGTGTTAAAGCAAATTAAATTAAATTAAAACTAACATGCATTACATTTTTTTTTAAAGTGACTAAAATATTTGTGTAAATTTATAAAGTTGCAGCGATAAAGAAATCTGATTATGTAATGCATGTAACATCTAATGCGTTACTTTACTCGTTACTTCAAAAAAGTAATCTGATTACGTAATGCATGTTACTTGTAATGCATCATGTGATTTGTAACTTGTTAATTTGTCACCATGGTAACATTATCTGACTGGTAGTGGTCTTGAAGCTCTTCACGCAGCTCTATAAGACATTAAGGCTGAATACGATGACTGTCGTCTTAATGCCATCTTGACTGATCTTGCTCGTCAGATATGATCCAGGAAAACAAACGCTACTCAACCAAAAAACTCGTCAGACGTCGTCCCAAATTTGTGTCGGCAGCTGATGTGCGAACAATCAAGACAACGTAAGAAAGTGCTCCTGTGCTCAGACTCATTCTCTCTCAAAACCTTTCTAAAAAACGTGTGTGACAGAAACACTCTTCACATCTGTTTCAGCAAAAGGACATTTAACAATTTAAAGGCTCTGCCGGAACACTGGGATAAAGCTCTGACTCCTGAAACCGGATACAAGGTGAGCACAGATTTTCTGATTCCTTCACAATGACATTGATTTGTTCAACATGTTGATGTTATCCTGTGCAGAGAGTGACGCTGCAGAGCACAGCAAGTGAATACATCAGAGTCAGCGAACTGTTCAATCGCACCATGAGAGGCTTCAGCATTCTGAAGATTGACCGGATCCAGAACAGAGCATTATGGGAAGTGTTTCAGTGGTAAGTCCACAAGACATGCACTAAGGGTACGTTTACACGACAACGATACGCTTAAAATGGAGAAGTTTTTCCTTTGAGTTTTCCACGTACTGACGACATCATTGTCAAAACGATCCACATTCACACAGATCCGCGAAAACGGCTAAAAACGCTGCATTCTGCTGCCAGGCCAGTAGATGGCGATGAAACACTATAGATAATTTTTTTAAATAATAATAATATTTTTTTATTGAATGCCAGTCACATACAAATAATAAACATGACAATAATGCAACATATAGTGTAAAAATATTAAACTAATATCCACCTTATTCCTGCATCCCATGATGCTTTGCGTGAATTATGGGTGTATAACTGTAAACAATCAGTGAAAGGCTCGCTCTATGAGCGCAATACGTTAAAGTGTCACAGCGAGATGACATTAATCTACTCACCCTTCAACCATCCAACATTAAAAGGAAATTTAAAAATGTAAAAGCATCAACAAGGCATTTCAACAGACCAAATAACCCCAAAAGTGCGTAATATATCGTAATATATCTGTATTATGTAACTTATGTTGCCGTAATCAAACATGTTCATTAACTTCAGCATTACGTGACACTATTTCAAAGTGATTTCCGTCATTTTGACAGATTATAAATTGCATTTACCTGTGAAAACAAACCTGGAAAGAGACGAGAGGATTTGAGGAGAATAATGAGAGATTCTTCCAGTGAATTATTAATGGAGTATATCGTAAATTAAATCAGGAGAACAGACCACAGATGTGCAGGATATTGGCCTTTTTCAGACTTTCACAGCATAAAAAAAGTTTTGTTGACCCTTTCAGGCAGAAGGACTGCATGAAGAAGAGCGCCCGAGGCCGAGACGTGTCCGAGAAGCAGCTGTTCCACGGCACTGACCGCAAGCACGTCGATGCCATCGGCCGGAACAACTTCGACTGGAGGATCTGCGGGACGCACGGGACAGCCTATGGGAAAGGTGGAGATAATCAACAACAATACAATAAGTTCTGTCATCATTTACTCGCCCTCGCCCAGAATTCTTCATCCTTCCCTCGCACTTTGTAACATTAAAATTAACCCTAAAATTATAGTTTTTATTTTTCTTTTTGTCCAGAAAGCTTATTTATTTCATTTTAATAATATCTTTTTTATTTTTTAATGCAATTTTTTGGGAGATTTTTTCATTTTTTATTTTATTTACCTTTAAATGACTAGATTTGATCAATAAATAATAAATAAATAATAATTTAAGCACATTGCTCACATTCTTTCAACTTAAATTCAAAATAACTCACAATTTCATACATAACCCTTTTAATTCAGCTCTAAATATCTTACATTGTGTGTCTCTGTCGAGCTCTTGTGGAAAAATTATAATATAACATGATATTTCACGACTCTGGCCCTTGTGTGGGGTTCACAACCCTATAACACCCGTGATGTTCTCGGTCAAAAATGACCGGACTATAAAAAATAGCTTATAAATCTCTCATTATACTATATTTATATTCGGTCATTATATTCGGTATAGGCCGGTCACTTTTGACCGGGAACACCACAAGTGTGACAATGTGCCATTTTGTACAAAATAAAAGTTTTTTAAAACAAAATTCCTGGTGAAAAATTTAAGTAGACTAGTGTGATCAACAGTGCCAATTTTCTTCAGATTTTATGTAATATTTCCAAAATTATTCAAAAAAATCCCAAAAATTAGATGCCTACTCTCAAATAAATGAGGGCTACGATAAATCAGATGCAAATAGAAATATAAAACCAGTCCTAATTGAAAGAGAACAAGTTGACAAAAAGATTGAATCCATTATTGGGTGAAAATATTGCATAACAAGTGATTTATAAGCTATTTTTTGTAGTCCGGTCATTTTTGACCGGGAACACCACAAGTGTAACAAGGTGACTAAACCACCCCTAAAAAATGAAGAAAATTGTCAAAAAACATTGCAGAAGTAGTTATAGCATTTGTGAACAAAGTCACTAAGTTTCAGTCCAAAGCGATAACATTAACTAGTATTTTCGGGAAAAAGAAAATCTTCCCCGGGTCAAAATGACCCGAACACCACATGTCCTTATAGCTCTATATGAGCTGTTCCGCTGGGTCCTAAAGTCAGTTCTTTCATCTGTCTTCACAGGGAGTTATTTTGCCAGAGATGCGAAGTACTCGCACAGTTACACGGAGGACTCGGGAACGCGCTCCATGTTCGTGTGTCGGGTCCTGGTGGGCGACTACACTAAAGGAGAGTCCGGTTATCTGCGGCCTCCATCTAAAGACGGAGGAGACACGGTGTTCTACGACAGCTGTGTGAACGACCTCTACGACCCCTCTATATTCGTGGTGTTCGAGAAGCACCAGATCTACCCCGAGTATCTGATCGAGTACACAGACTCCAGTGAGCATGTGATCACGAGACCCACGGTGAGAGTGAGGTCACATGTTCCCTCGTACAGCAGCGCTAACGCTGCTTCTTCCTCTCTCGCCTCTTCCTCTTCCTCACATGATTATGCCTCCTCTTATGTACATGTGTCTCCCTTCTCCTCTTCCTCCTCTTCCTCACGTGCTTCTCCCTCTTCTGGATATATTTCTCCCTTCTCCTCTCCCTCTTCCTCTTCCTCCTCTTCCTCACGTGCTTCTCACGTTCAGACTTCAGCTTCGGCTTCGGCTTCTCCAAAGTCTCCAAAGTCAGAATGCATCATTTGCTGATCCACCATGTGATCACTTCTGAGGCTTTAGAGGAAGCCAGTAAAAGGTTAATGATGATAATCAAGTTATAAATGTTTCACATTAATTGAAAATGGCAGAAGAAGAAGAAGAAGAAGAAGAGATGTTCTGGGGTCGGATTCACGAATATCTTCTTTTGGTAAATATTGAGAAGTTTGTAAGAATGTTCCTCTGTACAATTCTTGAAAAATTCTTTAAAAGTCCTCAAATATTAAAGTTTTTGGGAATATGAAATATTCGTATCTTTTTTCTTAATTTAGAGAATAAGAAGAAATTGTCATTTAATGAGAGTTTCATAGTTAATAAGAGTGTTTAGTGAATCCGGCCCCTGGTGTCTCGTACTCTCAGGATAAAGTCGTGGTGGTGGTAATCTTTTCTTAGTTTGATACCACACTTATCCTACATTTATATATACAAATGAATTTGCAATTTCAGACACTTTATGAAATATGACTTCATCAAACTCTGCCCTCTAGTGGTGTGAAACAAACATGACATATAAAAAAAAAAAAAAAGCTTTGTTTCTGTGCTCCGGTTGTTGATTGGATGTTGAGATGTGGGCGTGGCTCTGCAGGGGGCGGGGTTTACGAACACTAAATGATTGGAGAATCTCACGTTGAAGAGTGAAGACTCTGCTTTCATTGGAGGATCCAGATAGATATCGCTTTATCAAAAAATAAAATAAACATATACATTGAAAACTGATTCACAGTAAGATCTATAACACGCACTTATAAAACATATAGGGTGACTTTTCATGTCATGCTGTCTTGAATGGAAATGTATAATTTTACTCGGATCTTTGTAATAATCTCAATATTTGAGATAATTGTCACAATAAAGCTTTCCAGTACACAACTTTACAGTGGTTTATTTCTTCATATTGCATCTATGCTCCGCCCATTGGAACAGTTTTTATATGTTATATATATATATATATTTGCATGTGCTCATTATTTTCTCAGCATGATTTTGCATGTTTCGTAGCATTATCACAAATAAAACAATTGACTAAAAGCATAACTACACACTATTCTTACATCTTATATTTGGATGAAGGGTGAAGATGAAGATCCCTCCGGCTGGTCAACACATTTGGCCACTACTGTACACCACTGTACACTACTGTACTCTACTGTACACCACTGTACACTACTGTACTCTACTGTACGCTACTGTACACTACTGTACGCTACTGTACACTACTGTACGCTACTGTACACTACTGTACTCTACTGTACGCTACTGTACACTACTGTACTCTACTGTACACTACTGTACGCTACTGTACACTACTGTACACTACTGTACGGCAGTTCACTGATCACCTGATCTTCAAAACATGCAGCAAAATCATAAACTGTGGAAAAATAGGGCAAAATGAAGACACTTTTATGAGGATTTCAAGCTTAAACTATAAACGAGGAGATTCCGTAGCATCAACTCTCATTTGTAATAATTTTGCATAATGCAAATCAATTTGTAATTTTTAAATGTAAAAATAAATGTTTTAGTGTCTTATTTTTTTGCAGGCTCACTATTGGGTGATTCAGAGGTTGAGGGCGAGTTGACATCATTGTAGTCCTGTAGTCTGCAGTAGCTTCAGTTAGCACTGAAGAATCAGTCTTGCTTTTATCTTACTTATAATCTCCACATATTGGGATCCAAGGAAATGAAGTGTCAGATAAGGCAGCAAAAGAAGATAAAAAACAACATTAACTTAATTGTTAGGCTAAGAATGAAATCAAGAGTATTGTTAAGAAAAGGTTGAAGGAAAGGTGGCAGTATATCATTTTGAGTGGCCCTAAAATTATACTTTTTTTTTTTTTATAAAAACGTTCATCCAGAAAGCTTATTTAATTTCATTTTAATAATATTTTTTCTATTTTTAAATGCAATTTTTTAAAATTGTATTTACCTTTTAATTACTAGATTTGATCAATAAATAATAAATAAATAAATAGTAATTTAAGCACATTCCTCACATTCTTTCAACTTAAATTCATAATAACTCACAATTTCGTGCATAACCCTTTTAATTCAGCTCTAAATATCTTATATTGTGTGACTCTGTCGACCTCTTGTGGAGAAATACTAATATAACATGAGATTTAATAAGAATGAAATTAAGAGTATTGTTAAGAAAAGGTTGAAGGAAAGGTGGCAAAAACAATGGGATGAGGAGAAGAAAGATCGATGCTTTTATAGAATTCAAAGGAAAGTGGGAGAAGGATGAGAAATGCAGGAAAAACAGGAGAGATGAGATAATAATATCGGAACATGTTGTGCTACTGTCAGGAATACGAGCCTGAAAGAGGGATTTCTAATGCTAAATATGTAGCAAACATAAAAATGCAAATTATACAAGGAAATATTTTACAAAATAACTCGGGGAAATTAATGTTATAGTTTTATTTTTTAGTATCTTAAAATAAATAATTTGTAGGAGAGGATATAATAATAATTATTATTATTTTTAAAAGGGAGGAGTTTGTCATTTTGATCCACACACTTGGATTTCGTTGTTTGTCAAATGTTAAAATTTAAAAAAGAAGAATAAGCTTATAAGAGTCTCCTGCTCTCTGAGAAGTCTTACTAAGAATTTTTTTGACACTTAAGTCAAAGCTTAAGACTATTCTTAAAGGTGCATTGTGTAATATTTAGGAGGATCTGTCGACAGAAATGCAATATCATAAACATAACTGTGTTTTCAGTGGTGTATAAACACCTTACTTAATGTTTCTACGGTGGCCCTGAACGGACAAACGCGTTTCGTCACTATGTTGTTCTTCGTGTAAAGAAGCTTCAGCTAAAGTCAGCGGATAAAACACTGACACAAAGATGAACAAGTCACAATAATATTCGCAATAACATATCGTTTTACTGAATAACAAAGTAAACATCATAATTGATCTTTGTAAAGAAACCTCATTGTTTAACTGGCTACTCTCTGCTGTCTCAGACGACGACATCACTTCCTGTCGGCCACCGTAACTTCTGTTGGGTGCAATTCACAACCTCACCACTAGATGCTGCTAAAAATCACACACTGCCCCTTTAAGAGCATTCCTGGCATACTGGTGTTGTGAGTTTCGTTTCCTGGGAGAGAGTTAACCCATCAGGCGCTGATCTGAAGTCAGTGTTCACAGAGAAACTCACTCTCTGACGCGTATATAAACTCAGTAATCATGGCGGAGGACACGATCCTGCAGGTTGTGTGTGGGAATCACGGAGCGATGGATTACGAGCGACTCCTGGACATCTCGTTCGGCCTGACAGAAATATCTCCTCAGAATTCCCTGGATAAAATCCTGCGGGAAAGCGGCGCGTTCACCGTCATTCAGCGGGACGAGAGTAAAGAGGTGTTCGCCCAAGCTAACGTCAAACTGTGTCGAAGGAGAGAGTGTGACGAGCTGTCCTGTGGAGACCTTCACATGTGCAAATATGAGCTGATGACGGGGCGCTGTACCAGGTGTGTGGAGCCCGGGGCAAGTTGTCACAGCACTTAAAAATCTAATTTAGTGGATAACAAACATATAATGAAGAAAGAAAGATGACCAAACACACTTTACAGTCAGAACAATCCACTATCAAACAACCATCAGCGAAACACCAGCTGATTCAGTTCAAACACTCTTCATACATTCAGTCACGAGAAAAGATATAAACACGTGATCTGATGAATATGGAAGCACTTTTTTTTCCACGTCATGAAAAAAAAAGTCATACAAATCAGAAATATGACATAAGTATAATTTATCTCATAGTCATAATTATGAGATAAAAAGTTGAAACTATGCAATAAAAACTTGAAATTATGACATATTAAGTTATAATTAAGAGATAAAAAGTCATAAATATGAGATTCAAAACTTGAAACGATGCGAAATTATGACACAAGTTATAATTATGAGATAAAAAGTTGAAACTGCGATTAAAAACTTGAAATGATGACATACTAAGTTATAATTATGAGATAAAAAGTCATAATTATGAGATAAAAAGTTGAAACTATGCGATAAAAACTTGAAATTATGACATACTAAGTTATAATTAAGAGATAAAAAGTCATAAATATGAGATTCAAAACTTGAAACGATGCGAAATTAGGACATGATTTATAATTGAGATAAAAAGTCATAATTATTAGATAAAAAGTTGAAATTGCAATTAAAAACTTGAAATTATGACATACTAAGTTATAATTATGAGATAAAAAGTCACAATTATGAGATTAAAAACTTGAAACGATGTGAAATTATGACATACTAAGTTATAATTATGAGATAAAAACTTGAAATTAATACATACCAAGTCATAATTATCAGATTACAAAATAGGAATTATGGCAAATGAAGTCATAATTATGAAATTAAGGTTATGTTTACACGACAACAATGTTTTAAAGGAGCCGTATGTAAGAAATGTATTTCAATTAATCATAAAATGGCCCTGATATGTCACTAGACATTAAGAAATCATGTTCATTTCAAATACTTATATCACTGACAACAGTAGTCCGGCCAGGGTATTGTCATTTAAAAGTGAAGTTGCAGCCCTCAACTGATGTTGATGATGTCATGTTGTGTTTTGGCCTGATGCTCCACCCTCCGGCTATCTACCAATCACGAGGTCAGTAGTGTTTCGGCATCCGGGTTGCCAGCTCTGCTCTAGATACCACAGGTACGTGTCAGCCTACGTTCCTGCTGGATCCTGCAGCCTATCTGGCAACCTGGAGTCAGGGGGGAGGGGGAGGGGATACATCGCTCTACAGTCATTTGAAAGTGATTGCAGTACCAGTTTTGGCCACAATCTTACATACGGCTCCTTTAAAATTGGAAAAGTTTTTCCTTTGTGTTTTTGAAAAGTTTAGCATACAGACGACAACGTTGTCTCTAAACGATCCCGTTCACATTAAAAACGCTGTATTTTTCTGCCAGGCCAGTAGATGGCGACGTCACGTCTCCGTTCTCACACATTTGCGTTTATGTAGTTTACACCGAGACGATATCGGTATCATTTTCAAAAACTTTTAAAGTAAAGTAAAGTAAAACCCGTTTTCAGAAGTTTGTGTTTCCAGGCCGTCCGAAACACCGTCATGAACGGGCAGAAGCGAATAAAATGTTTTACTTGTTTAGTTGAGGACTGTGTCATATAAACGGCCCCTAACTGAGATAACTAATGTTGACATATCAAGTGATAACATGCTTAATTAATTATTTAGTAATAATTATGATGTTAAAAAGTTGTCTTCATGTCATAATTGTAACTTTTTATGTTATAATTATGACTTAAAATGTCATATTTTTCACTGTTTATTATTATTTGTTTTTATGTCATAATTATGATTTACCAAAGTATGATTGATGATGATCAAGTCTGATTTCTTATCAGATAACTTATGATTTACCGAGTAAAGTGACGCATTACAAGTAACGTGCATTACGTAATGTTTTTCTTTTGTGGTGGAAATGAGTTTCCACAGATGAAGGCCGTTCAGACAGGACTTTAAGCGTGTGTGTGTGTGTGTGTGTGTGTGTGTGTGTGTGTGTGTGTGTGTGTGTGTGTGTGTGTTTAAGGCACGGCTGCAGTTTTGGACACCAGCAGCTGCGATCCGAGCACAACATGAGGATCCTGGGAGCGCATCACATGACCCGTCTGAGCCGAGAGCATCTGCGTGTGTTATTACTGCAGTCTGACAGCGGGCTCCTGCCTCCCGTGAGCCACTGATCACATGATCACACACCTTCAGAGTCACAGCGTAGCGCTGGGAAAAACATTTTTTTTTTTTTGATTAATCGTGTTTTAAAATGTGGTCGATTCAACATCGATTCTCAAACGCCACAAATATTTTTCCCATATTTATTTATCAATCACCCAAAAGCCAGTATTAGTTTTCCTTCACTGTCCATAGGCTTGCAGCTTTGCATGCTGGGAGATTTTATGTGTGTTTTATCTTATCAAATAGTTGTAAACTACTGTTCACTGTTCTTTTTTATAAATATAGGATTTGTATTAAATATTCATTGAATCGAACTGGAACATCTGAATCGAGAGCCATTTTACCTAACGCCCTATTTTACTGTCATGAGTGAATCACGTCTTCTTCATCACAGGTGTGTGCGATGTTCAACCGTGGCCGAGGGTCGGACGGGCTGTGTCCCGACAGAGAGAAGTGCACTCGACTGCACGTGTGTGAGGACTTCATCCGGGGACGCTGTGGCCACACGGACTGCACCCGGACTCATGACTTCCACGAGCCTCGCGTGAGAAGAGTCCTGTTCTCCAGAGGAGTGTCTCATCAGCTGATGGACAACCTTCCCTTCATCTACCGTAACATCCTCGCCCTGAAGACTCGAGAGGAGCGCGGGAACACGACGGAGAGCGCCCGGACTCGCAGGATCAGGCCGGAGACTAACACAGGTGTGTTACGTAATCAATTACTTTTTCAAGTGACTAGTAAAGTAACACAAGTTTCTTTGTTTTCCCATTTATTGACTGACAGCTGTCCTGTCCTCATGTTGAGAGAAACCGAGGCTATAACTAGCTAGTTCAATAAATGCTAACTTATTAATTTGCTAACATGTTCACAATAGCATTTGTTGTGTGAGTGCAGCAATATAATGCTTTAGACATACTCTCAGACCAAGATGGTAACTCTCTTAAAACCAACATTAACAGAAATTCTGCTAAATTAGCATAACAAAACATTAATCACTACTAAATCTCTCACTTAACATTAATCTTGCACAAAAAACAACAACATTATATTACACTTAATTTTAGCATTTACTCTCCCTTTCGAGTGCTATGGGCAAAGCATGCTGGGAAATAGAAATCCCAGCCCAGTTTCAGTTTAAATTAAAATATATATTTTCAGAAAACTCAAAACAATGAAACAGTTCAGTTTACTTAAAATATATCAGTTCTGTGAACTTGAAAGACAAAGAAAGTGTTAAATACTCATAAAAGTTCATTTGACTTAACTAATTAATTAGTTTAATTTAAGTTTGTCCTACTCAAACCAATTCATTATTTTGAGTGTTCGGGTTTGGTGTATTAGTAAAGCAACGAGAATATTTGCCTCATATTCTGATTTTATCTGCAGAGAACGAGATCTGCCTGTCCTTTCTCGTCAGGGGCTTCTGCAGAGACGGTACGTGTGTGTGATAATGTCTCGGGGTGGTTGCTAGGGTGTTGCTATGTGGTTGCTAGGGTGTTGCTATGTGGCAGCTCTACAGAGAACAATAGTGTCATTCAACTCAATTGTGTTTTGTGTTGATTCAGTTTAGTTTAGTTTAGTTCAGGGGGTCTGCAGATGGAAATTAGCCTAAGGCTATAATCTGACATATTTACATTTGCGAAAATGTTCATTAATATGTACTGTCCCTTTTGTTTTTCAAATAAAAAAAAAATTAAAAAAATTAAAAAATAGTTGTGACAAACAGAATGGACAATCAAGTTCAACTCGACTCCACTTCAATAGAGTGTCAATGTTGCAAAATTCATCAATTATGAAACAAATTCAGATCTAAAATAACAAGTGTCATTATTTAGATCAGTTCAGTTCAAATGTTCGCATCCGATAGTGCTTTGAAATCGATTATATTATGGAATATTATTGTCTTATATTGACATAACCAAAACACTTGATGAACTGCATTCACCTTGTACCGGACCTGCTGTTTTTTTTAATTCCGGTCATATTTTAACACCACATTGTTCATAACACATACATATACACACATGCAAGAAGTCACAGTGTGAACAGAAATAAGGCACTTTGCCTGTTATTGCTTTGTGCATCTTTTATTGTTGGGTTGTTATTGAAACACACTGCATTAGTAGATCAGTGAGATTCAGATATCAGCGTTTCTGTCTGCAGATGAATGCAGCAAAACACACTTTAAAATGCCCTATAAGTGGGAGGTGAAGGTGGGCCGAACATGGCACGACTTACCCAACAGTCAACAGATTGAGCGTGATTACTGTGACCCGTACAACATTCACAGGTGTGTATGCATGATGGTTCAGAAAATCATGTCGTTCCTTTCGTTCACCTTCGAAACACGAGTGTTATATAACTTATATAATACATATTTGTAATGCAACCTCCATGTCTATGGAAAAACTGAATGAATAATATGTGTTACGTTTTTCTGCTCCTGGACAGTTCTGGAAACGAGCCCATTTGTTTTGAGGAAATGACTCTGGGTTTGGACGAGGTCCGGCGTCTCTCTACAAAATCCTCTGCGCTTCTTCCCGACGTCATGCCCCTCACCACCTCCTGGATCTGGTACTGGAAAGACGAGTACAATCGCTGGATTCAGTACGCATCAATAGTATGTTTGATCAACTGCATTCGTCTGCTTAAAGTGTTAATAAGCAAATCGTTTCTGGTGATCAGTGTTGGAGGTTATGCATTACGAGTAAAGTAAACCATTACAAATAACGTACATTACATAATCATATTACTTCTGTGACGTAACAAGTAATGCATAACGCATTACAAATAACGTACATTACGTAATCATATTACTTCTGTGATGTAACAAGTAACGCATTACAAGTAACGTGCATTACATAATCATATTACTTCTGTGATGTAACAAGTAACGCATTACAAATAACGTACATTACGTAATCATATTACTTCTGTGATGTAACAAGTAACGCATTACAAGTAACGTGCATTACATAATCATATTACTTCTGTGATGTATCAAGTAATGCATTACAAATAACGTACATTACGTAATCATATTACTTCTGTGATGTAACAAGTAACGCATTACAAGTAACGTGCATTATGTAATCATTATTTTTGTGATGTAACAAGTAACGCATTACAAGTAACATGCATTATGTAATCATTACTTCTGTGATGTAACAAGTAACGCATTACAAGTAACATGCATTATGTAATCATTACTTCTGTGATGTAACAAGTAACGCATTACAAGTAACATGCATTATGTAATCATTACTTCTGTGATGTAACAAGTAACGCATTACAAGTAACATGCATTATGTAATCATTACTTCTGTGATGTAACAAGTAACGCATTACAAGTAACATGCATTATGTAATCATTACTTCTGTGATGTAACAAGTAACACATTACAAGTAACGTACATTACGTAATCCTTCTGTGATGTAACAAGTAACGCATTACAAGTAACATGCATTATGCAGTCATTATTTTTGTGATGTAACAAGTAACGCATTACAAGTAACATGCATTATGCAATCATATTACTTCTATGATGTAACAAGTAACACATTACAAGTAACATGCCTTATGTAATCATTACTTCTGTGATGTAACAAGTAACTCATTACAAGTAACATGCATTATGTAATCATTACTTTTGTGCAGTACCGAGAAAAGTAACACATTACAAGTAACGTGCATTACGTAATCAGATCAACCCAGATTTTTGATGTAACCAATTACTTTATAAATGTACACATTATTTGATTTTTTAAAAAAAAAAATTTTTAAGTAATGCAAGTTACTTTTCAGTTTAAATAATTTGCTTAATACAGTAATGATTTTTTTCTCAGTAAAGAAACACCTGCAAGGTCTGGAAGAGAGCGTAATGCATTACTTTCCGTAAAAAGTAACTATATAATTAGTTTTTTAGGAAGTAATGCAATATTGTAACATAATAGTTTTAAAAGCAACCTACCCCATCACTGCTGCTGATAAACATGTTTCTTTTCCTCAGGCAGAGATGCACCGACTGTCTTCAGTCAGCAGTGAGACGCTGGAGCAGAGATATCAGGAGTATTTACAGCTGAATCAGGAGGATTCTGGGATCAAGTTCACAGCGGGAAACCGTTTCTATGAGCTCAGTTTCACAGGTTTGTTGTTATAAGCCAGTGTTCTGTGCGGGTTTCAGATTTGAACGTAACACTTTACAATAAGGTTCATTAGTTAACATTAGTTAATGTATTTACTAACATGAACTAACAATGAGCAATACATTTGTTTCAGTATTTAGTAATCTTTGTTAATGTTAGTTAATAAAAATACAGCTGTTCATGTTAGTTCACAGTGCATTAACTAATGTTAACAAATGCAACCTTTGATTTTAATAACGTATTAATAAATGTTGAAATTAATATTAACTGAGATTAATAATTGCTGAAGTATTGTTCATTCTTAGTTCAAGTTAACTAATGAACCTTATTGTAAAGTGTTACCATTTGAACATCACTGATAATCTTGTTCACAGACATGAAACAACGAAATGAAGCTAGCGGCACAGAGAGACCCGTCAGGCGACGGCCCGCGTTTGTTTCCTCAGTCGACGTCCAGAAGGCTAAAGCGAGGTGACGGCGCTCACAAGTGTCCTGTGCGTTGATGTTATGCTTCTGACTGTTGTCTTGTGTTATTATGTGTGATCTTTGTTTTCCAGAGGTTGCAGTGCCAGCAAGACTCAATTTTCTAAAGGTGTTCCTGGATTTTGGGACCATACTGCGATTCCTAAATCTGGATTTCAGGTTCAGTTTTTTGTCAAGTCAAGTCACCTTCATTTATATAGCGTATTTACCAATATAGAGTGTTTCAAATGGAAATTACAGTAACAGAGAGTGTTTAGGCTTTACAGCAGCTCTAGAATAAAGTTATTGTCCAGATAAAGTTAGTTTTGATTGATTCACTTCCGTTGTAAAGATCATTAGTTATTAACTTAGGGGCCGCTTACACAACACCGTTTTAACAGAAAACAGAAACTTATAATGTGTTCTGGCCGTTCATTTGCACAACAACAGTGTTTGGAGCTCGAGAACACAAACTTTGAAACTGGTTCCAAAGTGCAAGTTTTTGTGACGATCTTGGTCATTTCATCATCATCGCTGCTCTCTAATAAAACAGATCTCTTGTTTATTTGCAGAGAGTCCGTCTCCCGCCGTCTCACAGAGATTACGTGAGAGTCCAGAAGCGCTTCAATGAAACTCTGAGGGGTTTTACTGTCCGACAGATCGAGCGTGTGCAAAACAGGGAACTCTGGGAAAACTTCATAACGTGGGTATCAGTTCAGCCCTGTTGAAAATAACTGATTATCTTCTTTAGCACAAATCTTTAATCCAAGTTTTATTTGCATAAACATACTTTTTCTGCAGGAAAAAAGAACAAATGAAAATTGCAAACAATGAGAAATACCGTGAGTGGCTTTTATTCCACGGCACCAGATCCTCTCTTGTCGATGGAGTGTGTCACAGAAACTGTGACTTTCAGGAGGTTGATGCAGCAGTTTATGGAAAGGGTATGTTTTATCAGCTAACTAAAACATGTTCTAAGAACGTTTTGCTAACATATGAGAACAGTATTTCTGAATGTTCCCTGAACGTCCAGTTTTTTAATCAGATTACTTTTGTGATGTAACGAGTAAAGTAACACATTACAAGTAACATGCATTACATAATCAGATTACTTTTTTTGATGTAACGCGTAACAAGTAACGTACATTACGTAATCAGATTACTTTGATGTAACCAGTAACGTGCAACAAGTAAAGTAACACGTAACAAGTAACGTACATTACGTAATCAGATTACTTCTCTGATGTAACGTGTAACAAGTAACGTGCATTACGTAATCAGATTACTTCTCTGATGTAACAAGTAACATGTAACAAGTAACGTGCATTACGTAATCAGATTACTTCGATGTAACAAGTAACATGTAACAAGTAAAGTAACACGTAACAAGTAACATGCATTACGTAATCAGATCACTTCTTTGATGTAACAAGTAACGTGTAACAAGTAACGTGCATTATGTAATCAGATTACTTCTTTGATGTAACAAGTAAAGTAACGCATTACAAGTAAAGTAACAAGTAACGTGCATTACGTAATCAGATTACTTCTTTGATGTAACAAGTAACGTGTAACAAGTAATGTGCATTACGTAATCAGATTACTTTTGTGTCAAATTTGCTTGTAAATTCTAATTTCCCGCCTTATTTGTCAGGGATTTATTTCTCAAAGGACGCCAGGTACTGGGACGAGCGGACTGATGGGTTTGCAGTGAGGCGTGTGTTCGCGTGCAGGGTGTTGGTCGGGCACTACACCAGAGGAGCGGCTCGTTTTCACCAACCTCCGGCCAAACGCGCTGAAGGAAGTCTGTACGACAGCTGTGTCGATGATCCACGTGACCCCTCTATCTTTGTGGTGTTTGACAGGTCTCAGATCTACCCAGAGTTTCTTATTACGTACGAGGAGGAGAATAGGATTATTGAGGTGGTGTGGTCGGGTTTTGACACGTTTGACGTCTCTCTAGCGGCAGGGATCTCTCAGGAGAACACTAAAGAAACAAAGCAAACCTCTAAAGCCACAGAACCAGAGCAAACCTCAGTCATCATCGACTCTGGATCTGCCAGCTCACTCAAGGGTCCGAATTCAGAACACACTTCATTCTCCGGAGGAACAGACTCTCAAATGACGGTCTTAAGTTCAACGTTAGACGCAACTGTAGGTGTCACCACAGTTCCAGCACTTCCTGTCTCAGCTGAACGTGCCTCCACTGCACTTCCTGTTTTAGCTGAACGCGCCTCCACTACACTTCCTGTCTCAGCTGAACGTGCCTCCAATGCACTTCCTGTCTCAGCTGAACGTGCCTCCACTGCACTTCCTGTTTTAGCTGAACGCGCCTCCACTACACTTCCTGTCTCAGCTGAACGTGCCTCCAATGCACTTCCTGTCTCAGCTGAACGTGCCTCCACTGCACTTCCTGTTTTAGCTGAACGCGCCTCCACTGCACTTCCTGTTTTAGCTGAACGCGCCTCCACTGCACTTCCTGTTTCAAATGAATGCACCTCCATTGCATTTCCTGTCTCAGATAAACGCCTCTTTACTGCATTTCCTGTCTCAGCTGCACTCCCTGTCTCAGATAAACGCCTCTTTACTGCACTTCCTGTCTCAGATAAACGCCTCTTTACTGCACTTCCTGTCTCAGCTGAAAGTGCCTCCCCTGCACTTCCAGTTTCTGCTGCACTTACTGTCTCAAATGAATGCACCTCCATTGCACTTCCTGTCTCAGATAAACGCCTCTTTACTGCTCTTCCTATTTCAGCTGAAAGCGCCTCCACTGCACTTCCTGTCTCCCCTGCACTTCCTGTCTCAGATGCTCCTAGAACGCCTCTCCATCCAGCTCTGACGGCTCAAAGAGCTGAGAGTTCACTGTGTCATCAGATGAGTGTCATAGATGAGTCCAGTCTGTCTATGGGATCCCAGAGCACAGTGAAGTATTCCGTGAAGAACATGCCATCTCTTCCAGCGGGAGTGAACAGAACCGCTCAGAGTTGGTCTCGCTCCAGCGAATCCGTGTCGAGCTCCTCAACACTCTCCTCTCATCACAGCCGCCTCCTTCCACACGATCACACAGGAAGCTCTTCATCAGGGACAAACACACACAATCCTCAAGCGCAGAAGAAGAAATGTGTTGTGATGTGATCTGTAATCACAATATGCGTCAAGTTGCGTTAGCACGGCTAATATTTGTGTTTCGACTGTTCATTAAAACATTATCAGTCGAGTTTGAAAATTTAAGTTATTCAAATGTTTAAGGATATCAGGATGTGACTTTTTTGCATCGGGACAATACTAAGTTTATTGACATGTTAAATATGAACCTGTACGCTATCACAGATGTAGTGTTTGTACTTGTTTTGTTTATAAAAGCACTTCCTGTGTTATCCAGCATCATTTAGTCTCACATAATCAACATTTGGCACAGAATGCGTTTATGTTTTCAACAGGTGCTGCTTTTCTGCTTTTGATCAATGTCTGATTTATGTGTGAAATCTGATGCAGCACTATTATGGTGTTCTGTGATATTGCACTAATAGTCCACTTTAAGCGGAATAAACACAAAAATACACAGATAAAACTGTCGTCTTGCTTCTCAATCATATTTCCAGTCCACTAATCGAATCGAAGAAGCTTCACATCTTTTCCACTAGTGCAGAATCAGATCCTGAGCAGCAGCAGCGCACCCGTCCTGCTCTGCGCATGCGCTGCGTATGTACTGCTCATTAAATATTCATTAGGATGAAACTGTTCGTCCAATCGGATGCGAGTAAATGAATGCGGCGAGTCCCGCACGTTCCCGTCATGCACCGTGAGCGCGAGCGCTGATGCTGGAGTCGGTGTGGCACGAGCACGGACGTTTCTGAGGTAAATAAACCAAATCTGGCTTCGTTTATGACATTTT
>CM038629.1:46299007-46344007 GCA_021554675.1 Leuciscus idus | reverse complement strand
TTTTTACACCTCTGGTTGTTTGACTTTCGTAATATAATTGACAGAATCTGAGAGCTGAGAGTTAGTTTCATATTAAAAGTGTGAAAAGTGTCTTGAGAGTTGAATTCAGTGAAGTCGTGTGTGTTGTTGATCCCTGCAGTCAGACTCGTTAATCGAATGACTTGTGTTTAATGATCTGTGTGTGTGTGTGTGTGTGTGTGTGTTTCTCAGATTACCCAGCAGCTTCAGCATGAATTACCTGCGCAGGCGTCTGTCGGACAGCAGCTTCGTGGCTAACCTGCCCAACGGCTACATGACGGAGAGATCCAGCAGCTCCAGCAGCTCTCCAGCGTCACCGGCCACTGAGCGCCGACCTCTGACCCCGGTGACCCCGGTGACCCCGACCCCGTCGACCCCGACCCCGGTGACCCCGGGGTTCCTCAGCTCCTTCTCCAGCGTGGTGAAGACGGCTCAGATCGCCAGCGCTGTTCAGGCTAAAGCCTCCGCCGCTCCTGCTAAGCCTAGCGTACGCAAACCCAGAGTCCTGCTGGTCATCGACGACCCGCACACTGACTGGTGAGAGACTAAATCAATACAAAATCTGAAAAAATCATGGAAATTAATAAAATGAAAAAAAAAGAAATCATGAATATTAATAAAATCTGAAAAAGTCATGGAAATGAATAAAGTAAAAAAAATTATGGAAATTAATAAAATGAAAAAAAATTATGGAAATTAATAAAATGAAAAAAATCATGGAAATTCATAAAATAAAAAAATAAATCATGGATATTAATACAATCTGAAAAAAATCATGGAAATTCATAAAAAATAATAATAACAAAATATTGATATTAATAAAATCTGAAAAAGTCATGGAAATTAATAAAATAAATAAAAATCATGGAAATGAATAAAATAAAAATAGAGATCATGAATATTGATAAAATCTGAAAAAAGTCATGGATGGATATTAATAAAATCAGAAAAAGTCATAGAAATGAATAAAATAAAAATAGAGATCATGAATATTAATAAAATCTGAAAAAAACATGGAAATTAATAAAGTAAAAAAATCATGGAAATTTATAAAATGAAAAAAAAATCATGGAAATTCATAAAATAAAAAATGAAATCATGGATATTAATACAATCTGAAAAAATCATGGAAATTCATAAAAAAAATTAATAAAAAAAATCATTGATATTAATAAAATCTGAAAAAGTCATGGAAATTAATTAAATGAAAAAAATCATGGAAATTCATAAAATAAAAAAATAAATCATGGATATTAATACAATCTGAAAAAATCATGGAAATTCATAAAAAATAATAATAACAAAATATTGATATTAATAAAATCTGAAAAAGTCATGGAAATTAATAAAATAAATAAAAATCATGGAAATTAATAAAATAAAAATAGAGATCATGAATATTAATAAAATCTGAAAAAAGTCATGGATGGATATTAATAAAATCAGAAAAAGTCATAGAAATGAATAAAATAAAAATAGAGATCATGAATATTAATAAAATCTGAAAAAAGTCATGGAAATTAATAAAGTAAAAAAAACATGGAAATTAATAAAGTAAAAAAATCATGGAAATTTATAAAATGAAAAAAAAAATCATGGAAATTAATACAATCTGAAAAAATCATGGAAATTCATAAAAAAAATTAATAAAAAAAGTTCATTGATATTAATCAAATCTGAAAAAGTCATGGAAATTAATTAAATGAAAAAAAATCATGGAAATTAATAAAATAAAAAAAGAGATCATGAATATTAATACAATCTGAAAAAAGTCATGGAAATTCATTTAAAAAATCATGGATATGAATAAAATCAGAAAAAGTCAGGGAAATTCATCAAATAAAAAAAAGAAATCATGGATATTAATAAAATCTGAAAAAGTCCGCACACGCAGACGCTCCTCCTGCTAATCCTAGCGTACGCAAACCCAGAGTTCTGCTAGTCATCGGCGACCCGCACACTGACTGGTGAGAGACACACACACACGGGTCACGTGACCAGGCCAAGCACACTAGATGGCTTTCAAATGTTAAAAAAAAAGGTGAAAATCTTATAACGAGAGTAATAATACAATACACGAGAATTAATAAAAAGATTTACAATTCATGCAGCATAATAAAAAAATCAGAAAAGGTCATGGGAATTAATACATTTTTAAAACAAATCATGAAGATTAATTAATTAATTATAAAAAATGTATCTAATAATCATAGAATTTAATAAAATCAGAAAATGCCATAGAAAGTAATACATTTTTTTTCATTTTTAATAATCATAGAAATTAATTAAATCTGTTTTTTTTTAAAGAATCATGGAAATAAAAAAACTAATTTTAAATCATAGAAATTAATCAAATTAAAAAATAAATCATGGAAATGAATAAAATCTGAAAAAGTCATGGAAAGTCATAAAGAAAAACATGGAAATTAAAAATAGAATCTCTACAGCAAATATAAAAAATTTCTAGTTATGCGAAGCTCTGAAATATTTGATTGAGTTGAAACAGCTGAGAAATTGCCTTTTGTGAGTTAAAATAATTTAGTTATTAAATTAACAAACAAGTGGAAAGTCATATAAATACATTATTGAACCCTGAAGAACATGCCTATTATGAATACATGAATTATGTAAGAATTTGAATAGAATCTATATTTGTAAAGCGGTTCTGTGGGAACAGCCGAAGCACTGACTGTGTTTCACCACTAGAGGGAGTGAGAGTCCATCACAGACCAGCAGGTGGCGCTAGACACACACACACACACACACACACACACACACTTCTCTTCAAGCAATCAGAGCTTTAATGTGAGGCGTCATATAGAGATACACTGAGTCAGACGCTGATGTCTGGGAAACTCATCGTCCCTGACACTCTCATGAAGATCTGTGTGTGTGTGTGTGTGTGTGTGTGTGTGTGGGCATTCCTGAGTGCAGTCAGAGAGAGTCTGGGAGACTCGGACTCGTTCCCAGCGCTGATGATCAGAGTGAGGACACAAACACAGCTTCTGTCACAGCGCCTGTCTCGAAAGGGAATTCAATGAATAATATTATAACAAAAATACATCAAATTATACTAAAATAAATAATAGCAAAATAACTCTGATACTAATAAATAATTGATAAATAAATAATAATAGCAAAATAAATGTATAATAAATAAAATATAAGGAATAATATAGATAACGAAAATGTTAGTAGAATAAAGAATTTATAATAAAAGTATTAATAATAATAAACAATAAAAACATAAATAATAATAATTTATAAATTGAATTTAATGAATATTATTATAATCATAAAAATTACACTAAAATAAATAATAGCAAAATTGAATATAATTAATAATAATATTATAACAAAATAACAAAAATACTTTAATAAAATAAATAAAATTAATAATACAATCTAAAAAGTCATGGAAATTAATAATGAAATCTAAAAAAATTCATGGAAATGAATAAAATCTAATAAAATAAATTAAAACATATTTATCAATAAAATATAATAATAATAATAATAATAACAAAATAAAATAAATAATTTAAAATAATTAAAATAACAATAAATAATAAATATAAAATAATATTTTAATAATAAATTATAAAGATAATATTAAAATAATGACATTATAATGAATAATAAATATTAAATTATAACTTACAAATTAAATTAATAATAATAATATTAATAATAAAAACAAAATGTACAAATAAAATAATTTAAATAATAATAAATATATCAATAATTAAATAATTAAATCAATTGTAATTTATTAATAGAATATAATAAATAATAATAACATCAATAAATAATGATTTAATGAAATAATACTAACTCTATGAGGATTAACTGTAATGCTGTGCGTCGAGGTCAGAGTCCGTGAAGTGGCTCTACGTTACTGAAGCGTGTGCTCGTTCAGTGATGCGTGAGGAAGCAGAGCCAGAGATCGGCTCGAGATCACCCGTGTGTTTCAGTGTTTACTGTGACATTACTCATGTTTTCCAGGGCAAAGTACTTCAGGGGAAGGAAGCTGAACGGAGAGTACGAGATCCGTGTGGAGCAGGTGAGCCCAATGAACGAAACCAGCTCCAGATGTTCACGTGACACACCCATAACATCTGCACCGCACATCTGTGAACCGTTGTTGTGCTTCGACTACTGTTCACCAACACACACCCTGTCTGCATCTCACACACACGACCCCGACGGTTATAGGACCAGAAGGCCTCTGGAAAACCTATCCTAACCACCCTATAATGATAGAAATCCACACACATAAATCATACGCAATGTTTCAGAACGAGCCGTTCGCAGATTCTGTACAGTGATGTCACTTGTGCACAAGCCCCGCCCACAACTGTTGACGGACACTGCTGGATTAGCATAGCCCCGCCCCTGAGTGAGCTGTACACACACTATGAAAGTAAAATAATGGCAAATGTTTTTGAAATGTTTCTGAAATGTTTTTCCGAAAAGAAAAAAACCTATAATATTTGACAGGCAATTTTCGGTCCATTTCATTTCGCTTTACAGAATCGCTTCCACAAATTCAGTGGTTCAAATTCAACAGATTTCAGATTCCAGGATTTGACATCCGGATCGCCGATTCATAATCTCCATCTGCTGTTAGTCCACTTTGTAATTGCAACCGCTGACATTCCAGTGCGTGAGATTGTCCTGTTTGTTTGTTGCATGAGCTCTTGAAGCCCCGCCCTCTTCTTGAAGCCCCACCCTCTTCTTGAAAGGGGGCGGAGAGCAGCAGCAGCTCATTTGCATTTAAAGACACACACACAAAAACGGCGTGTTTTTGCTCACCCTCAAAAAGTAGCAGTTTTAACATGCTATAAATAGTGATCTGTGGGGTATTTTCAGCTCAAACTTCACTAAACACTCTGAGGACATCAGAGACTTCTTTTAAATCTTGTGAAAAGGGGCATAATGTGTTCCCTTTAGCTCTGCAGCTTCAGATGTAAACAGAGCCTGAGTTGAGGCGAGTTTATCTCCAGATAAGGCTGAGGTTTATCTGCTGCTCCACAACAGAAGCTCTGTGCTCCTCCAGGCCGGCGTTCACAGTCCTGTGATGTTCTCCGACATCTGCTCGTCCTCGGCTGAGCTCCGGCACATCTGGATCCAGTCTGACGCTCCAGATGTTTGTCCTCGTGGCCCTTCTCTTCAAACGTTATTCGTGTTCTTCATGACTTCAAAGTAGTTATTATCGTATTATTTTTTGTATTAACTAGTATTATCGTATAACTAAAACTCAATCCATACAAAATATTTTCATTACTTGACATAGAAACTAAAATAACTTGTTTATCTGGCTGTTTTTCTGTGCTGAGTACGTCTCATTTCACCACTGAGACTCTGTTTGTACAGATATTATGATTATTTTGTCCTGTGTGTGTGTGTGTGTGTGTGTGTGTGTGTGTGTGTGAGCTCTGGTCATGTGATCGGGTGAAAGGCACCTTGCATTCTTCACCCTAATGACACCCATTAGCTTCGGCTCCAAAAATACCTGCCAGGATTCCAGATGGATCATGACGCCAGCGCAGACTTGGAAAGCACTGTGGACTGTGTGTGTGTGTGTGTGTGTGTGTGTGAGAGAAAGAGAGAGAAAGAATATGATGGCTTTTTATAATGTGTTTCTGAAAGAGTCTCTTCTGCTCTCCACGGCTGCGTTTATTTGATCAAAAATACAGTAAAACAGTGAAATATTATTATAATGTAAATCATCTGTTTTCTATGTGAATATACAGTAAAGTGTAATTTATTCCTGTGATCAAAGCTGAATTTTCAGCATCATTACTCCAGTCTTCAGTGTCACATGATCCTTCACAAATCACTCTAATATGAGGATCTGATGCTCAAGAAACATTTATGATTATTATCAGTGTTGAAAACAGTTGTTTTTTGAGAGAGGGATCTATTAGATAATAAAATAATGAATATAGCACTAAAAGACTTCATTTCCCAGAATGCATCACCTGTGTTGCAGTTCACTTAATTCTTCTCCAGTTCACACATTTCAAGCATCAGATCGCAGTGATAAACTCTTCATCAGGGTTAACGAGTGTGTGTTTGGATGAGCGCAGACGTCAGCGGGAAGAAAACACAGATCTGGCGTTTGTCTCTTGGACTTTCTCCTGTTTTTCTCTCCCAGCAAGAGAAGCCTGAATGCGAGACCGTAACCATGGCAACCCAGTCTGGCACGCCTCCTGTGCTCTCGGCCAATCGAGTGCCTTCGTGCCAGCCAACCAATAGGAGTGACTTATGTGTGTGTCCTCTAACTGCTGTTTGACCTTCGTGTGTGTGTGTGTGTGTGTGTGTGTGTGTGTGTGTGTGTGTTGACGTCCACGTCCTTGAATACGAGAGCGTATAGCGCGGGTTAAGTCGTTTATTATCACTCAGGTTTTAATTTTATTTATTTTTTAAGAAATTAATACATTAAATTAATCAAATAGATCATTTATAATGTTACAAAAGATTCTGTTTCAAATGAATGCTGTTCTTTTAAACTTCTAATTGATCAAAGAATCCTAAACAAATCAATGTATCACAGTTTGAAATGCATGAAAGGAAGAAAATTACACTTCACTATAGAAAACAGATGATTTACATTATAATAATATTTCACTGTTTTTACTGTATTTTTGATCTTACCAATCCCAAATTTTGGAGCTTCTATATTTGATGTTAATTTTATAACTAACTGTTTGCCATGAATGGCTGTTTGATGTCTATTATTTTGGTGTTTTATATGGAGCAAAAAATATAAATATAAAGAAATATTAATAAAGTTAATGTGTGACGCTGGTTTACGGCATCAAAATATTAGATTTTGTGTTTATAGACTAGAAATCTCATATCTGTGCCTTCAAAAATTGTATTTATAGTTGTGATTAAACTGCTGGATTTCTGACCAATAGCGTGAGTTTGGGGGCGGGGCAATCTGTTTCACTGACCAATGGAAACCTGTTCTCCGTTTCTGCGGCTCAGTGTGATTACGTGTCTCGCTGATCACGTTTCTTGAGTTTAATGAGGGCTGATGGGTAACGCGCGTCACGTGACCAACTCAGAATAGGTGTAAGTTTTGTCATATTTGATCCGTTTAACTCTGATAAGCCTGTGGTGTGTGTTTCAGGCCGAGTTTTCTGAGCTCAATCTGGCGTCGTACGTGAACTCGGGCTGTACGGTGGACATGCAGGTCAACCGAGGAGGAACCAAAGTCGTCAGGTATGAAGTTTACTCATATATAACACACACACACACACACACACACACACACTACCAGGCAAACGCTCTGGATCGGTAAGATTTTTAATGTTTTTAAAAGAAGCCTCTTCTGCTCACCAAGGCTGCATTTATCTGATTAAAAATACCAACAAAACTGTTGTTAAATATTCTAGAGATTATTTTAATTTTCTATTTTAATATATTTTAAAGTGCAATTTATTCCTGTGATCAAAGCTGAATTTTCAGCATCATTAATCAATGTCAATATGATTCAGCATCATATTCTAATATGATGATTTGATGCTCAAGAAACATTTATGATTATTATCAGTGTTGAAAACAGTTGTTTACATTTATATTTCAGGATTCTTTGATGAATAGAAAGTTCAAAAGAACAGCATTTATCTGAAATAGAATCTTTTGTAACATTATAAATGTCTTTACTGTACCTTTTGATTAATTTAATTCATCCTTGATGAATAAAAGTATTGATTTCTTTTATTTATTTCCCCCAAAAAATAAAACTAGAACTTTCTATTCATCAAAGAATCCTGAAATAAAAGTGTAAACAACAGTTTTCAACACTGATAATAATCATAAATGTTTCTTGAGCATCAAATCATCATATTAGAGTGATTTGTGAAGGATCATGTGACACTGAAGACTGGAGTAATGATGCTGAACATTCAGCTTTGATCACAGGAATAAATTACACTTTACTATATATTCACATAGAAAACAGATGATTTACATTATAATCATATTTAACAATATTTTGTATTTTTAATCCAATAAACACAGCCTTGGTGAGCAGAAGAGACTTCTTTTAAAAACAATAAAATCTGACCGATCCAGAGCGTTTGCCTGGTAGTGTACGACTGCTGTATTATCAGCTGTGTGTGATTAAAGTCTCTCGAGCTCCTGGTTCTCTGTGTCCCACTGAACAACAATAAACCGCAGGTGTGATTTGAGACGTTGTATTAATAAACCTCATCTTAATGAAAACACACACACACACACACTCACACACACACACACACACACACACACACACACACACACACACACACACACACACACACACACACACACACACACACACAGATGTCCATCATCTGCCAAACACATGGAGTCAGTGTGATTATTTACACCTGCCTCACTTAACCACACATCGTATACTAGTTTAATAAAAGCCACTATTAATAGTTGTGCTGTAACTCAGTCTCTCAGTCAAAAGTCTGGGGTCAGCTGCAGTTATTTGTTAAAAAATACAGTAAAAACAGTGAAATATTATTCTAATGTAAATCATCTATGTGAATATATAGTAAAGTGTAATTTATTCCTGTGATCAAAGCTGGATTTTTAGCATCATTACTCCAGTCTTCAGTGTCACATGATCCTTCACAAATCATTCTAATATGAGGATTTGATGCTCAACAAACATATATGATTATTAGCAGTGTTGAAAATAGTGATACATTTTATTTCTCAGGATTCTTTGATGAATATAAAGTTCAAAAGAACAGCATTTATCTGAAAAATAATCTTTTGTAACATTGTAAATGTCTTTACTGTCGCTTTGGATCAATTGAACGCGTCCTTGATGAATTAAAGTATTAATTTCTGAGGGACAGTGATCAAACCAAAACAATTTTACACAATGCTCATTTTCTGAGATGCTGCCATGCAAAAAAACAGTTCCTGTTGTTAATAAGTATTTTTGTCTTGTTTTCAAGGTAAAGTATCCTTGGAATAAGGATGATACGATATCAAGACTTGTTTTCATAGATTGTGTGTTTGTTTTGTCTTTCTGCACTGGCAGATTATACACTTGTTTATGAAAAAGTCAGTACAGCAAGACAAAATACACACGTATCAATGAGACAATCTTTGCAAATCTGAGTATGATAAGTAAATGTATCTTAGTTTAAAAAAAATAGCTGTCTGTTTTTGCCGAACTGTTTCAATGACTGGAGAGAGTGTGTCCAGGATGAGGATAAACACACTCGTCAGACCGAACGTACATGTTTGGATTCTGAGCTTCTGACGTGGATCTTCATAATGGTGTTTTTGTGCGTTTATCTGTGTGTTTCTCAGCACATGTTCGCGCAGTGACAGATATGATGGTGCAGCTGCTACGCTTCGTCTCAATCGGATCATTTGCTGCACATTCTTCTGCGTTCCTCGAACACACAGGCGCTTTTAAGAGCTTCTGTTCAGTCTGTAATCATCATCTGCTCTTTCTATTTCTAGATGCTTTCAAAAAGATTGAATCAAATATTTTGTGATAGTATAGCATAATTAGAGATTTATAAGCAATTTAAAAGGCGGAAAAGGCAATTTTCAGCACAAGGGATAACAGTAATAATGACGGCGCTGTTAAACCAGCTGTTAACTAGCGCTCAGACGCTTAAACCAGCAGTTAACTAGCGTTCAGACGCTTAAACCAGCAGTTAACTAGCGTTCAGACGCTTAAACCAGCAGTTAACTAGCGTTCAGACGTTTAAACCAGCAGTTAACTAGCGTTCAGACGCTTAAACCAGCAGTTAACTAGCGCTCAGATGCTTAAACCAGCAGTTAACTAACGTTCAGACGCTTAAACCAGCAGTTAACTAGCGTTCAGACGCTAAAACCAGCAGTTAACTAGCGTTCAGACGCTTAAACCAGCAGTTAACTAGCGTTCAGACGCTAAAACCAGCAGTTAACTAGCGTTCAGACGCTTAAAACAGCAGTTAACTAGCGCTCAGATGCTTGAACCAGCAGTTAACTAACGTTCAGACGCTTAAACCAGCAGTTAACTAGCGTTCAGATGCTTAAACCAGCAGTTAACTAGTGTTCAAATGATTAAACCAGCAGTTAACTAGTGTTCAGACGCTTAAACCAGCAGTTAACTTGTGTTCAGACGCTTAAACCAGCAGTTAACTAGTGTTCAGAAGCTTAAACCAGCAGTTAACTAGTGATCAAATGATTAAACCAGCAGATCCAGCACTTAACTAGCATTCAGACGCTTAAACCAGCAGTTAACTAGCGTTCAGACGCTTAAACCAGCAGTTAACTAGCACTTAGATGCTTAAACCAGCAGTTAACTAGCGTTCAGATGCTTAAAACAGCAGTTAACTAGTGTTCAGGTGATTAAACCAGCAGTTAACTAGCATTCAGACGCTTAAACCAGCAGTTAACTAGCCCTTAGATGCTTAAAACAGCAGTTAACTAGTGTTCAGGTGATTAAACCAGCAGTTAACTAGCGTTCAGACGCTTAAACCAGCAGTTAACTAGTGTCCAGACGCATAAACCAGCAGTTAACTGGTGTTCAGATGATTAAACCAGCAGATCCAGCAGTTGACTAGCTTTCAGACAAGAGTTAACTAGTTTAGTAGACGTGCTCCAGTGATCCTCATTTATACTCTTGAATGAAATGCTTTTAAATGATTCTGTGTGTCCCTGATTTAGTTTTTCTCTCTCCAGATCGTTCAAGCCAGATTTTGTGCTGGTCCGCCAGCACGCCTACAGCATGACCCCGGGCGAGGACTTCAGGAGCCTCGTGATCGGCCTGCACTACGGGGCCATTCCCAGCGTTAACTCGCTCTTCTCCATCTATAACTTCTGCAGCAAACCCTGGGTGGTGCGTTTATTATACGTTAATACCGAGAGAACAGTCACACAGTTAGATTTTGTTAGTGAAGCACAGGAACAGGTTTTATGAGCACATGGCAGACACACAAAAATTGACCTATTTAAAAACACACATATACACACACTTTACACAAGCTTTCAACTTCTTCAATGAGAGTAAAACAGGTCTGATCTGAGCAGAAAGATTGTGTTACGTAGACAAAATATTGTTATAAACACTCTTATTCTAAACCAGCAGTTAACTAGTGTTCAGAAGCTTAAACCAGCAGTTAACTAGTGTTCAAATGATTAAACCAGCAGTTTACTAGTGTTCAGACTCTTAAACCAGCAGTTAACTAGTGTTCAGACTCTTAAACCAGCAGTTTACTAGTGTTCAGACTCTTAAACCAACAGTTAACTAGTGTTCAGACGCATAAACCAGCAGTTAACTAGTGTTCAGACGCTTAAACCAGCAGTTAACTAGTGTTCAGACGCTTAAACCAACAGTTAACTAGTGTTCAGACGCATAAACCAGATGTTAACTAGTGTTCAGACGCTTAAACCAGCAGTTTACTAGTGTTCAGACTCTTAAACCAACAGTTAACTAGTGTTCAGACGCATAAACCAGCAGTTAACTAGTGTTCAGACTCTTAAACCAGCAGTTTACTAGTGTTCAGACTCTTAAACCAACAGTTAACTAGTGTTCAGACGCATAAACCAGCAGTTAACTAGTGTTCAGATGCTTAAACCAGCAGTTAACTAGCGTTCAGACGCTTAAACCAGCAATTAAATAGCGTTCAGACGCTTAAACCAGCAGTTAACTAGTGTTTAGACGCTTAAACCAGCAGTTAACTAGCGTTCAGATGCTTAAACCAACAGTTAACTAGTGTTCAGATGCTTAAACCAGCAATTAAATAGCATTCAGACGCTTAAACCAACAGTTAACTAGTGTTCAGACGCTTAAACCAGCAAGTAAATAGCGTTCAGACGCTTAAACCAGCAGTTAACTAGTGTTCAGACTCTTAAACCAGCAGTTAACTAGTGTTCAGACTCTTAAACCAGCAGTTAACTAGTGTTCAGACGCTTAAACCAGCAATTAACTAGTGTTCAGACGCTTAAACCAGCAATTAACTAGTGTTCAGACTCTTAAACCAGCAATTAACTAGTGTTCAGACTCTTAAACCAGCAGTTAACTAGTGTTCAGACGCTTAAACCAGCAGTTAACTAGTGTTCAGACGCTTAAACCAGCAATTAACTAGTGTTCAGACTCTTAAACCAGCAGTTAACTAGTGTTCAGACTCTTAAACCAGCAATTAACTAGTGTTCAGACTCTTAAACCAGCAGTTAACTAGTGTTCAGATGATTAAACCAGCAGTTAACTAGTGTTCAGATGCTTAAACCAGCAGTTAACTAGTGTTCAGACGCTTAAACCAGCAGTTAACTAGCGTTCAGATGCTTAAACCAGTGTTCAGATGCTTAAACCAGCAGTTAACTAGTGACACTTAAACCAGCAGTTAACTAGTGTTCAGACGCTTAAACCAGCAGTTAACTAGTGTTCAGATGCTTAAACCAGCAGTTAACTAGTGACGCTTAAACCAGCAGTTAACTAGTGTTCAGACGCTTAAACCAGTGTTCAGATGCTTAAACCAGCAGTTAACTAGTGACGCTTAAACCAGCAGTTAACTAGTGTTCAGACGCTTAAACCAGCAGTTAACTAGTGTTCAGACGCTTAAACCAGCAGTTAACTAGTGTTCAGACGCTTAAACCAGCAGTTAACTAGCGTTCAGATGCTTAAACCAGCAGTTAACTAGTGTTCAGACGCTTAAACCAGCAGTTAACTAGCGTTCAGATGCTTAAACCAGTGTTCAGATGCTTAAACCAGCAGTTAACTAGTGACACTTAAACCAGCAGTTAACTAGTGTTCAGACGCTTAAACCAGCAGTTAACTAGTGTTCAGATGCTTAAACCAGCAGTTAACTAGTGACGCTTAAACCAGCAGTTAACTAGTGTTCAGACGCTTAAACCAGTGTTCAGATGCTTAAACCAGCAGTTAACTAGTGACGCTTAAACCAGCAGTTAACTAGTGTTCAGACGCTTAAACCAGCAGTTAACTAGTGTTCAGACGCTTAAACCAGCAGTTAACTAGTGTTCAGACGCTTAAACCAGTGTTCAGATGCTTAAACCAGTGTTCAGATGCTTAAACCAGCAGTTAACTAGTGACGCTTAAACCAGCAGTTAACTAGTGTTCAGATGATTAAACCAGCAGTTAACTAGTGTTCAGATGCTTAAACCAGCAGTTAACTAGCGTTCAGATGCTTAAACCAGTGTTCAGATGCTTAAACCAGCAGTTAACTAGTGTTCAGACGCTTAAACCAGCAGTTAACTAGCGTTCAGATGCTTAAACCAGTGTTCAGATGCTTAAACCAGCAGTTAACTAGTGACGCTTAAACCAGCAGTTAACTAGTGTTCAGACGCTTAAACCAGCAGTTAACTAGTGTTCAGATGCTTAAACCAGCAGTTAACTAGTGACGCTTAAACCAGCAGTTAACTAGTGTTCAGACGCTTAAACCAGCAGTTAACTAGCGTTCAGACGCTTAAACCAGCAGTTAACTAGCGTTCAGACGCTTAAACCAGCAGTTAACTAGATGAACAAATACAGTAACAAATTGATTGCTCATGGTTAGTTCATGTTAGTTAATACATTAATTAACCTTATTGTAAAGTGGTTCTACTAAACAAAGAATGATGAATATTGTATTAAATGTTAGTGCATTAATCGTTAACTAATGGGAACTTATTGTAAAATCTTAGTATATAGGCTTCAAGTAAAGTGTTACCAAAGTCGTTTAGAGGTGTAGTGAGTTTAGACGGAAGATGAGGAAGACAAACTTTGTGTTCTTCATAATAATGAATCACTCAGGAACATAAAAACGCTTGTGCTGATGTGTTTTTGTGTCTTCATTCTGCAGTTCTCTCACATGATCAAGCTCTATCAGAGTTTAGGTCCAGAGAAGTTCCCGCTCAATGAGCAAACCTTCTTCCCCAACCACACTCAGATGGTAAGTCATTGCTTTGACTACTTTAACTAGTCCTCCGAGAACAATAATGACGAGATGGAGCCACTGAGCCATTTTCACAATCTTTATTATAAAAATATAAAACAGAGAAATTAAAAACCGAAACATTCTTCGAAAAGCTGCTAATTGAAAAATGGTACTCTCTCTCTCTCTCTCTCACACACACACACACACACTTTACACAAGCTTTCAGATTCTTCAATGAGAGTAAAACAGGTCTGATCTGAGCAGAAAGTTTGTGTTACGTAGACAAAATATTGTTATAAAAACTTGAGTTGGAGGCTGAGACCGAACGCTCTCATTCTAGTTAACTAGTGTTTAGACGCTAAAACCAGCAGTTAACTAGTGTTTCAGTCGCTTAACTAGCTAACTAGTGTTCAGGCGCTTAAAATGGCAGTTAACTAGCGTTCAGGCGCTTAAACCGGCAGTTAACTAGTGTTTCAGATGCTTAACTAGTTAACTAGCGTTCAGACGCTTAAACCGGCA
Organism: Leuciscus idus; assembly: GCA_021554675.1. NCBI lineage: Eukaryota > Metazoa > Chordata > Actinopteri > Cypriniformes > Leuciscidae > Leuciscus > Leuciscus idus. The sequence goes on along the minus strand of CM038629.1, from coordinate 46,329,581 downwards.
GTTAACTAGTGTTTCAGATGCTTAACTAGTTAACTAGCGTTCAGACGCTTAAACCGGCAGTTAACTAGTGTTTCAGACGCTTAACTAGTTAACTAGCGTTCAGACGCTTAAACCGGCAGTTAACTAGTGTTTCAGACGCTTAACTAGTTAACTAGCGTTCAGACGCTTAAACCGGCAGTTAACTAGTGTTTCAGACGCTTAACTAGTTAACTAGCGTTCAGACGCTTAAACCAGCAGTTAACTAGCGTTCAGACGCTTAAACCGGCAGTTAACTAGCGTTCAGGCGCTTAAACCGGCAGTTAACTAGCGTTCCGATGTTTGTACGTCTGATCTCAGCCTCCAACTGAGGAATGGAGCAGAAATTCTGATGAAATTAACATGAGTTTAGTGGTAAAAAATGATTATTCTAGCAGTTCTGATCTGATTTACTTCAGTATCGATGAACGATTATTGTGTTTGATTCATATTCGGTACCCTCAGAATCAGGACGAATGTTCACTTTTCCATTTAGAAAATGTATTGATAAAGCATTAGATTTCTCTCATCAGCGCGGTCTAGATGTAGAAAAGACATTGATATGAAGATGATTTATCTACTGATTATAATCTTTGTTTTAAAATAATAAAAAAATACTAGTCACAATTTCATAGCTTATATCATAAACAGCAAGAAGGAAAGAGTCAAACGCACGGGTCGCTCTGTGATTGTGCTGGAACGAGCTGTGCTTATGCATCAAATCTAAAGAACCGAAACCCAACGCTTCAGCACAATCCAGAGTGAGCATCATAAATATATACTGAACAGTATAAATCTGGCACATGACATTTATCTGCGTACATATACAATTTATATCATTTAAATCATGTTTAAAAGCAATACAGCACTATAAAAGAGCGGTATTATTGCATTCATAAATTACTTCATATCTCAGTGGGTCGTGTTAACGAGGATCAGTTCGTTTCGTTTGGGGTTACCCAGCTAACAGCTAATGTTCTCTCAACGCTAACGTTACAACATTAATAGAACGTTCATTCAAAGTTATCTGGTCTTTAATAATGTTCTCGGAAAAAAACGTTCTTTATACAGTCAAACCAAAATGTATTCAGATGCCTTCAACATTATCACAGTTTATTCTCTATAGTTTAGAAAATGGTAATAAAATATGAGCAAAACTCAGTTGATATTTGACTGGTTTTGTCCGTCCTTCTGTTAGACTGTCTCACACATGAATTATGTTGAATATCTGTCAGCTGTTAAATTTAACTTCACAATTAGATAATACCAGTTTAGCTCAACCAATCACCAAGCAATGCTTCATTTTGTTCAGTCTGTGTGTAGAAAGAGCATTAGCAATTAAAGACAAAACACTTCAGCAAAACATGATCAGCTCAAAGTGTCAGAATCAGTTTTGCTCCCAAATGTCACTGGTAGTCCCTGTATGAAGAATATTTGGGTATAATATGTCACAGTTTACTTTATTATGCTCTCCTCACTCACATAATGAACTATAGTGCCCTGATTACACTAGTAAATGATATCTGGTGTCTGAATAATTGTTGGTTTGACTGTATATCGATCATGGAGTATTTTTTTTAATTAAACATTTCAGTTGGACGTTTGTTTTTAAATGTAACGTTTTTTTAAATGTTGCAACTTGTTTCAGAACGTTCATGTTTGAAGAATGATACAATGTTAATGTTCCCTTAACGTTTAAAAAACTGGACGTCGTTTATGGAACATTATCGTTCTCATAACTTAATGGGAACGTTAGCGAAACGTTATAAACAAACGTTGTTACAGTGACATTAATAGAACGTTCGTTCAAAGTTATCTGGACTTTAATAATGTTCTCGAAACTTTAGCACAAAAATATTCTATATATTCAAACTTTTTTTTTATTAACGTAACGTTTTTTAAATGTTTCTGCTTGTTTCAGAACGTTCCATAATGTTTGAAGAATGATACAATTTTAACGCTTTTTTTAAATGTTTAAAAAACTGGACGTTACCATTAGCGAAACGTTCTTCGAACATGTTTTAGTTAGCTGGGTAATCGCTCCAGGCCTCACGTTTCATCTAAGTGACGTGACCCGTTGCTGAACACACGTGATCTGATGTGGGGAAATCTGTTAGTTTTCGGGTGTCAGGACGGGGTCGGGGGTCAGGGTTCAGGGTTCAGGGGTCGGTGGTGTTGATGGTCACTTTGTCGCGTGTGGTCATCCCTCGGTACCAGCTGCAGTAACCCTCTTTCTGCTGAATACAGGCGTAGTGTCGGGACTGATACCCGGGGTATCCGAAGTGGGACAACATGTCGGTCCACAGGCACTCGTGTTTCGAGGTCACGAAACAGGGCAGAAAGTGGCACGGCTTAATCTGCAAACAGAGGAAAGTGTGTGTCAAGTCAAGTCTCCTTATTTACAACACAGAGTGTTTCAAAGCAGCTCTACAGAGATAACAGGAAAATAATGCAACAAAGTTTGTTTCCAGAAGAAAATTCAAAAGTGTCACAGTCCAGCTTAAGTAAATTCAGTGATGGATCATTTTTGTTGTAAACGAAATTAACGAAATTCGTCTAGTGACGCTGCCAAGATGGCGACGGCTGGCTCCGCCCACTATGGGCTTCAAAAACACTCTTCAGAAACACTACGGGTGACGTCACACACACTACACCCATATTATATACAGTCTTTGGTTGAAACTGGCGGTTATTAAGGGGCGGGGCATTTCCCAAACACGCTCGAATCGCTCAACCAATCACAACACACTGCTCCAGCAGACCAATCAGAGCACAGTGTGCTTTTCAGGAAGAGGGGCTTCATAGAGACGTAAACAGAGCGTTACTGACAGACTGGGAAGAGAGGAGCCGCAAAAATGGAGAATTCGAGGAGAATAATCAACATTCAAGCAGGGAAACGTTTTGTGTTTGTCAAAACCTGTATAATTTGAACTGTAAAGTTATTCAGTTATTTTATAGATTAGGATGTTAGACTTTGCTCTACCCAGCCATGCGTTATTCATTTTATTTGTCTTTTATTAGTCTTTTAAAAATCCCAGCAGCTCCGGCCTTCATTTCAGTGCTGGTGTTTGCTTTAGAAATGTGTGTGAGTGAAGCTAGGCGGATTGAAAGGCTGGTAAATAACAGTTTCCAGGTGTTTAATGAATGCAGGTCATTCAGAAGCGAATCCTCTTTAACCCCCGAGAGCGTCGCCGTCATGAAGTCTTTATGGAGACACACTTGTTATTTGTGACCAAATATGCATGAATTTTCTTTAACTGTCGGTGTTATTTAAGGAAGACTGAAGCGATTCCTAAGCGAACTGTGTGTCTGCATGTGTGGAACTAGATTTATTTCCCCCAAATTCCGTTTTAATCGTTAAATCAAACTGAGTGATCAGAAATCATGAAACAACAGTTCATTAAAAATGTAACAAAAATCACATTTTTAGGGCCATTTCATTTTCCTAAATTCTGCGTTGTCCGTTTTCTGTGAGTTCTAGTTCAATTTGAAGAATCAAAAAGCGTTTTTTAGGAATTCTGTGTTGGTTATCGTCATGATACCACATGGTTGTGCTTTAACTCGTGCCGTCACACGTGTTTAGCGATATACCGACGGGCGGTGCTCAGATCCAGTGATGATCTGTGGTTCTGGGTCTCAGATCTGAGTCCAAACCGGTTTGAGTTTGGCTTCTGAACCAGTGGTTTAATCCTGGTGCCAAACATCTGGATCCTGTGTGGATCATGGCAAGGCAGCAGCTCATGTGATGGATGACATTACCCAGCATGCAATAGGCGTCATTTCTCCATCTAGGTGAACTATAGACCCGATATAGACCCGGCTGTGAGTAACACACTTCTAGCCAAAATAACCTTGAATTTGGTTGCATGTCGTTTTTGCCAAAATAACTTGTGAGATGATATGATATTCCATCATGTAAGAAAAGTCAACAGTGATTACGAGCTGTTTGGTTTCATTTCTTAATTTATATATCTAATTGATGACTAGTTAATTCTTGGGCGATGGTTAGACGTCTTTTAAATTTTAAATTTGGTTTATATTTGGATGGATAGATAGTTTTATTTAGTGCCATGTCAGCATCTAAGGCTATTTTCATGGCAACAATTAAATGACAAAAATACAAATATCATATAAATACAATAAAACGGGGATCTACAACACATGCATAGAGTGGGTCTTCACCTATACGCACGACCTCTGGTGAAAAGCCCTGGATCAGATCTAGTTTATAGAGTGATTAAAAGCCTGATATTGATATTGAACTCACCCTGCAGTTACAGCCCAGCTGATAGCGGTGGTTAATGCCCTTCTTCTGGGCCAGAGACAAGCGTTCCCATCGCTCGTTGAAGTTACACAGGCCGGTGTAAACCTTGCCATCGTGAACACGACCTGCACACACACACACCGGAGAGGGCAATCTCAGACACGGTTCACACATTAGTTCAGCTTCAGTTATACAGCACATTTAATACAGTGTTTCTGTTTCCAGTCCAAATATCTACAAATTCTTAAAGCAAGAAGCATTTACTAGACAAGTTAAATGACATAAGAAATTCTATCTTGTTTTCTGATTTTAAAAAAATAAAGCGAGTTTTTGCTTAATTATTAAGAAAAAAATCTTAATTCAAATGGAAAACAAGATTATTTTTCTCACCCCATTGGCAGATCATTTTGCATGTTTTAAGCAAAAACTCACTTAATTGTATCTTTTTTTGATCAGGAAACAAGACATTATTTCTATGGAATTTTACTTAGTAAATGCTTCTTGATTTAAGAATTTTTTAGATATGATAAGTGCTTTACAGAACAAGATTAAAAGAAGATATAGCATGCATAACAACAAATAAAACAAAAAATAAGAGCAACATAACTAAGACAGGAGTAGCTCAGTATCAGACTCAAATATAAATTAGTAAAACCAACCGAAGAAAAGAATCAATATATTCTTGTTTTATAAAAGAGACTTGAGAGCAGAGAAGGGGTGGTTTACACATCAGTGTTCCTTCAGGAATATCCTCTCTCTCTCTCTCTCTCTCTCTCTCGGGTTAGATTAAGCAGTTAGCCGGTTATATTTGACTGTTTGTGTCTTATTATCAGAACAGCTGCGCGTCACATGATGGTTCGCTCTGTAGATGATCTCAGCAACGCTAAAGAGAGACACTATCAAGAGCCTCAGCTGATCATAAACACACGAGGCTGAGTTATGCCACGAGTGTATCGGCATTGACTGATAAATATAAAAGCAATTTTAAAAGACACACTTAACTCTTGTGCATCAATTTAAAAAAGTTACACACGGGTCCATAGTGGACAAAAATGTCTGTGTCAAAATACGGTCATCAAAATGTTAGAGTTTGGTCTCATCCTAAAGACCCGGGGCTGGTTATTGCTGAAGTAGAAAAAAATTCAAAAGTGAAACACAAACAGTTATAGAGGTTTAAGTTTATGAAAATGATTTATGAACATTATTTTATATAAAATGTATATTTTATGAACTAAAAATCAAAGCCGTAAATCTAAACGAGTGTTTCAAATTTGAGGTTCAGATCTTAAAAAATGAGCTTTCAGTGAGAGTGTGTTTGAGTGCAGGACCAATTTGTTTATTACACACATACAAACCACACTCCGACATCCACACCAACACACACACACACACACACACACACACACACACAAGTATCACTGCATAATTTGTCCAGTTGTCTCTATAATATGCAGAAGCAGAAACAGGAATAAAGCGAGTGTTTGCTTTATAGGCCAAACCTGAGAAAATGCCACATCTGGTCAAATATAGTCAAATTGTACATTCTGAAGCGTTGCCAAGAGAGTGAAAGCCTATTAACAGAGATGACTTGACTTGACTTGACAGACTTTATTTTGACTTTGACTTTACTTAAAAGATTGCATCATTTTATAGTTAAATGGCCATGGGATTAAAAATGGGTTTCAATGGGGACATTCTTGTCCTGAGAGGAACTATTTTGTGTTACTGGTGCAAAATAGATTTTTTAAAGGAAATGGGGGTGAAATAGTAAAATTCCAATATAAATACACACCTGTGCCAAAATGTATGCAGTTGGCATTAACACACACACAATGATCAAGAAAACAAAACTGGAAAGGACAAAAAAAAGTCGCTCAAGGGTTAAACATGAACCCAGAGTGATGATGATGATGGCAGCGTCTCACCTGTGATCAGGTACTGGTATTTGTTGATGTCAAACTTGACTCCGCACATGCTCTCGGTGTTGTGTGTGTAGATGTACTGCACATGCTGGATCTTGTCGAAGCCCTTGTACATCTACAACAGATGAACACACAAACACACACATCAGAGCCGCTTTAAGTGATAACAAAGTAGGATATTCTCACATTTACAGGAAAAAACCTGCTGTCTATATATATATATTTGTCTGTTTGTGTGTGTGTGTGTGTGTGTGTGATATAGACAAAAAAAAAAGCTTAAACTATTTTAAAAGAGCTTAAATGACTAACAAAAGCTTTAACTAGTCTAAAAAGAGCTTAAACTACTCTTAAGTGATTAAACTAGTCTGAAAAGAGCTTAAACTACTCTTAAGTGATTAAACTAGTCTGAAAAGAACATAAACGAGCCTAAAAAGCATAAATTAGTCTAAAAATGTAAACTAGTCAGTGTTTGAACTAGACTTAAAAAGCAGTTTAAAAATAGACTAAAATAGTGTTTTTTAAAGTAAAAGTGTGTGCAAAAACCTGGAGTAGACAGTAGAAGAGCTTCTGATATATGATAAGATGATAAGACAGTGTGTGTTAAGGGTCACGGTTCGATTTAGTGCATAACTGAGCTCTTGTTTTGATTTGGTCCTGTGTGCCATACAGGAACAGGGAGTCTGGGAATAAACACATCTGGGATGTTTTGTCTTTGGCCTGTGTTTAGTCTAGAGCCGGAGATTCAACCTTCACAGAAGCCGTGTGATTCGAGATCATGTGATTTATCAGCTCGTCGTCTGGGGTTAAACGGCTAGTTCACCCAAAAATGAAAATTCTGTCAGTAATGACTCACCCTTGTGTCGTTCCAAACCCGTCTTCGTTCATCTTCGGAACACAAATTAAGATATTAAAGATATTTTGCGCCAAAAGAACAAATGCGCGTTCACGTTGTGGTGCTCTCGTGAGTGCGCGTCGGAGACTGATACAGAAAATAATAAATTACTGAATAAAGTCGATATTTAGTTTTTTTGGCGCACAAAAAGTATTCTCGTCGCTTCATAAAATCAAGGTTGAACCACTGTAGTCACATGGACTATTTTAACGATGTCTTTCCTGCCTTTCTGGGCCTTCAAAGTGTTCATTAAATTGCTGTCAGAGGCTATGTTTACATGCAACCAAATAATCGGTTAGTAACGGGATTGACGGCTCGATCGGACTGAAACGCCTTCATGTAAAACACCGTAATCGATCCGATGGAGCTCGATCCCAATGGAATTTCGATCGGGTTGAAAACTGTGGTTTATTCCTTTTCTAATCCAATCAAGAGAACATGTGAACACTTGATCAGATTGAAAACTGAAACTGAAAGAACTGCGCATGTGCAATGACGTAGAAAATGACGTAGAAATAGCGCAATGACGTAGAAATAGCGCAATGACGTAGAAAATGACGTAGAAATAGCGTAATGACGTAGAAAATGACGTAGAAATAGCGCAATGACGTAGAAAATGACGTAGAAATAGCGTCATGACGTATGATGAGCTGTTCTCCTGTTGAATAAAGTATCGTATAAATGAGTGTCTCGTCCTCCTGTAATCCTCCTGACTCAGAGTCAGTCCTGGTTTCAGACGACTGGTTTTGGCCATTTTTACTGTGATCAATATAAGCAGCGGCACAAGTTCCGAAGATGAGCGAAGGTCTTGCGGGTTTGGGTGAGTGTAATTAATGACAGAATTAAATTTTTTGTGTGAATTAACCCTTTAAAGCAGGTTTTCACACCAGCTCACCTTCATCTGTTTGACAGTGTAGCGCAGGGTCCCGAACGGACGGTCGTCCATGAGCTTCTTGCCCACCACTTTTGCCCTGATCACTGCAAAACAGACACACACAGATCACAATCCCAGAATGCATTGAGACAGGTGGGGGGAAACGGAAATGCATGAGAAACGTGCTTTTTTATGGCTTAAAAAACAACTCATTTATTTATTATTTATTCAACTCAACTAATTTATGCTCTTTTTAGACTGGTTTAAGCGTTTAGGCTTGTTTAAGCTCTTTTAGACTAGTTTAAGCTCATTTAAAGTCTTTTAAAATCGTTTATGCTTTTTTTGTCTATATCACAGACACACACAAACATATATATATATATATATATGACAACAGGTTTTCTTCAGATATTCCCACTGTAAATGTGTATGTCACAGATTTCCTGTTCAGAAAGTGTGTGAAGTGTGTATGTCAGAGAGAGTGTGTGCGTGTGAGTGTCTGTCCGTCTGTGTGTGGATGTGTGTGTGAGAGTGTGAGAGAGTGTGTGTGCGCGTGAGTGTCTGTCTGTGTGAGTGTGTGTCTGTGTGTGTGTGTGTGTGTGTGTGTGTGTGTGTGTGTGTGTGTGAATGTATGCGTGAGAGTGTGTGTGTGTGTGTGTGTGTGTGTGTGTGTGTGTGTGTGTGTGTGTGTGTGTGTGTGTGAGTGTGTGTGAGTGTGTGCGTGTGTGTGGAACTAGACTGCTTCCTCAGAGACCGCAGAACGAGGCCATGTCAATATGAGCGTCCTCTTCCCATAATCCCCTGCAAACACACTCGAGTCTCCCCGTCTGTAACCTGACACGCGTGTGTGTGTCCCGTCGCCCGTCACGCATGACACACTCCTGTGACGCCTCGTTTACAGCGGTCAATGTCCAGGTCTGACAGAGACTGGCGCTGGAATGCTTGTTATCTTCCACTGCTGGAATTTCCTTCCCAGAATTCTTTGAGGCTCACATTCCTCAGACCAGTGAAAAAAAAAACTGAGGAAAAGTTTATTCCTCCCGTCATCATCAGCGAACAGGGAACGTTCTGGCAAAGTTAAAGTCTAGGGGTGACCGAGCTTTTTCCATAACCGCACCGAAACTCTGGAACGTATTAGAACTGCACCAACATTACATATTTAATATTTTTTATTAATTTAAATATTTCAACTGTAGTTGTTTTTTTAATTGTGCTTTATAAATACATTGAGATTGAGATTGCAAAGTTATGAACAAACGTTCTTCCAGTAACATTAATAGAACGTTCGATCAACGTTATCTGGTTTTTAAATTTCAATATAATACATTAAGTTGTATATAGATATTATTTAATGGACCTGAGCTAATATGTTGTTATATACTAATGTTAAATATGTTAAATACTGTAAGAAATGAATGTATTATCTAATGGGAACGAAACGTTACGTCTCCTTGGTCGCCGTTGGCTTTTGTCTTGCTTAGTTGTGGACATTTAAATTAATATTCAACAATATTATTGATCTGATGACACCATTATATGAGAACTGACGATGACATCACGGTTTTCTCCAGAGCGGATATATATATATATATATATAAATTAACTAAATACTAACTTTTTGACAACAGAAATGAATCATCACTGAACTTCCTTAAGCTGGACTGTGACTCTATTGTCTTCTAGACACAAACTTTGCAGCATTATTGTCCTGTTATCTCTGCTTTGAAACACTCTGTGTTGTAAAAAGCGCTGTATAAATAACGGAGACTTGACTTGAAAAGGTTTGACCTCTCGTCAGAGTTCAGAGGTCACGCCGTTGAACTCCAGTGTGAGGTTTAGAGCCGCGCTCTGATTGGCTGTGAGCCGCTGTGCCGGTTTTCTGGAACTCTCTCGTGACTCGAATGTTTATGTAACCCAATTCCTGTGAAGTCCACCTGTCCAGCCCTCGGCCTGGCCCACGGGCTCGATCCTCACGGCTATATTTAAGAGCCCCTCCATAAGCCTCTGAATCATACATGAAAGCCCAGAGCCGGCGCCCGCTGTGAGTTATGCATATTCATGAGCCGCACACAAATCTGACTTACATTTGGGAAAGTAGGTGGCCGTCCGCTCAGAGAGGTAACTGGGTTAACGTGCAGAAATCTAACTCTCTTGATTCGTATGACAAAACTAGTGATCCTTATCATATTTAGTCCACCAATCCTGTGTTTATTTGACTAAAAGACTACATTTTACTCAATGAACACTATATTAGTCGGGATGCACGATATATCGGCCACCATATCGGTATCGGCCGATATATGTTCATTTTTAATGTTATCGTTATCGGCCTGATAAAAACTGTGGCCGATATATTAAAGCCGATAAATTATTTCTAGTGAAAATTTTGGCCGATACCGATAATTTTGTATATTTGGAAGCCGATAACCGATAAATTGGCAGATAAATATATTTTTATATAATTTCTGAGAGCCTGGTTACAAGAACAAAAGTCTCTCTCACCATTAAAAGCCTCGTCCCAAACACACAATTATAATGATGTTCTGGTTATGATGTTATGTAGCCGATATGACAGACTTGCACTGAACCGTATTTTCCTTTTTTTGAAGTGATTCCAATCATATTTCAAGCAATTCAAAACTATCATGGAGAGCATCTTAAGTTCTGAAGGAAATAATACATTATTTATCGGCTTTAATATATCGGCCAAATTTTCTTATCAGGCCGATAACGATAACAGTAAAATGAACATATATCGGCCGATACCGATATGGTGGCCGATATATCGTGCATCCCTAATTATTTCCTTCAGCTGAGACACTTGCACACTGTTCAACATGATGGATTTGAATTGCTTGAAATATGATTGGAATCACTTCAAAAAAGGAAAAATACGGTTCAGTGCAAGTCTGTCATATCAGCTACATAACATCATAACCAGAACATCATTATAATTGTGTGTTTGGGACGTGGCTTTTAATAGTGAGACTTTTGTTTTTGTAATCAGGCTCTTAAAAATGTTATAAAAATGTGGATTTAGATTTATCGGCCAATATATCGGTTATCGGCTTTCAAATATAAACAATTATCGTATCGGCCAAACTTTTCACATCAGTGCGTCCCTATATCTTAGTCATGCTGCATAAAGGTTACAATTTTTGCTCAAAATTGCTATCTTGATACATTTTTTGCACTTTAAGCACTAATCAAGAAAACACATGACTAGTTTCCTGATTTGCAATATTATCATTAACATTATGAAAACTTGTAAAACTCTTAAAAGCTAAAACAGTGAAATTCCTAATTGTAATTAAAATTCCAAACTAGGAAAAAAAAGTCTTTGTATGTTCACACAGATCTGCAAGTACATTTATTCAGCAACCACAATCGCAAACAATAAAGTCGAGACTCATGTTTGGATTTATGACAGTTCATCATTACTGAAGGTTTAATCTCAGATTTAGTCGTGAAGGAACGCGGACTGGCTGTACGACACGATATCTCAACGAACGGTCATGTTTTCAGATCACCAGTGCTTTACTCTCCGTGTAGAGAGAGAGCACGAGCGCATGGTTGCCAGATTGAGAAGATTAAGTACAATACCGAGCAGAAAATGTCACCTTTTAAGAGCAAAGCTCTGATTGGGGGATTTAAACTCTTGGCATCTGGCAACCACAAGCATGAAAGTTCAAAGAGGCTTGTTAAAAACTTGTTTTAATTACATATTAGTCTCATGTTTGTCCAATAGTGAGATGGTCAGTAGCTATGTTTGCATTCAAAGTTTCACAAAACACCAAACCAACATTTGAGATGCTGTGATGACATTGGTCCGCTGATTACTCCAGTTATCCAATCACAGCCTCCGCTGAGGTTTTTATTGCGCATCGAGTGATTTATTCAGTAAATGTGTTTCCGTCGTAGTTTATGCATCTACCTTAATTAAGTGCATACGCCTGAGTGTGTTTATGCGATATCCCAAGAACATTTTGCGATGTAGTTTTTGTTAACAAAATAACTATATATCACACGGTAGATCTCGCCACGAGGTCACGCCTTCGATTCGACAAGAACTGATAAAATGCGAACGCAATGCAAGTGCCTTCATAAAAGCATCTGCCAGATTGGGTATATGATTTTCCATTTATGTTTGAGTTTGTGTGATGTTTAACCAGAGCATCTCACCCCATCGCCACGTCAGATGGGAACCAGACCTCCGTTGGCAGGGTATTAAACTCCAGGGGCCAAAGTGTAGGGCAAAACACTAATCTGGAGCTTGAAAGGCCTTCAGAGTGAATAGAGCGTTTCAATTGCCTTCAAAAGCCCTGCCAACTGAGGCTACATGCGAGATCGGCGCCGCTAAACTCATTATGGAGGCCGTATTGGCAGAACACCGCTATAACGGCGCGGGAAAGGCATGTTTAATGTGTGTCGATGAGGAATGTGGGTCTGGCGCTGATGCTTTTTCACAGTTTGTGCATGTGCTGTTCTTCTGTCCCTGTGATTTGATGATTTAAGGAGCACATTTGCACATTTGTGATTCATCTCCCGTGAGTTGATTACAGAGCGCGAGGCACTTAAACACGCGAGTCATAAATCATCCATCCGCCCGACGCTTTGAAGTCAAACGAGGGAAACGAGACTGATAAACGGCCTGATCTTACATCACTAAAGCAGCAATAGTTGAGCACAGTGATGCAACGAATGTTCGCAACCCAGAATATTTAGATTATTTTGTTTTTGTTAGTTAGGTGGAAAAAAATTACTCTTAAAATAAAAATAAATAAAAGTTTAAATAAAAAAAATTATAATATTTATAAATCCTAAATATATACACTATATTGCATTTTAATTATATTTTAACTGATTTAACATACAAAAATTTGGTGTAGAAAATGTTTCACTTTTACAGCAAGCAACACATTGGATTCAAACATGAAATTTAGTTTTTTCTTGTAAAACACACTCCGGTAATTTTAGTTTTATTTACAGCTTAGAAAAAATGTTTTTACATTGTACATTTGAATTAATCGGAAGTTTTTATTACAACCACCATTTTAATGTTCATATTATATATTCGGTTTTGGTTTTCCAAAACGATAATATCATTAAAAACGGCATTTTGTGCAGTTTAAATGTTTGGATACAACTTGATTATTACAGAAATGTTATTTTTTAAATCTTTTTAAAGTTTAAAAACGTCCTAATGCGCAATTTAAACGTTTGGATACAACTCAGTTTGTTGATTATTAAAAACATAATTTGATTACTTGATTATCGCAGAAATGTTATTTTCCGTTGCATTCACTGATTTCGGTGCATTATTAATTGCGCGGTTTCTCGCCTCATATAGATTTAAAGCGCATGTTCCCTTCTCCGCAGCTCTTTGTTACCCAGAAGCCATTGCTCCATCTGATGCCTCTGGAAATATGTTACACATGGCAGTGGAAAGCAAAGCCTCTTGCATTCTGTAGTTCTGGAGGAAATCTGTGCGCCTGGCGTCCCGCCACCGATTCAGACACGCTCACAATAGCCACAGTCTTTGCCTTTCATACAGCATGAATACCAGCACAAAGCCAAAGTCACATTTTATGGGACATCTCAATATCTAGTTTATCCACAAACACATCATCAGTATGCAAGTCATACGTGGCCTCTTAACCAGACAGTCCGGCTCCCATTTCATCTGAGCGGGACCTTGAAACCCGTTAAACGTAGCAGGACACGCTCAAGTCAACATGAAACGCTGTTAAAATAAGCCGATTATATTCTATCTGAAAGGTGATTGATAACTGAAGAGATATTGATTATGTATTTAAGGAAGATGATGATGAGGAAGACCAGAAAGTGCATTAAGTCCATTATAATGTGTTCAGGAGCCCAAATCTGAGCAAAATCACCAATATTTCTAAACAATTACCTAGTTTTTAATAGTGTGTTTATCTTGTATCTTGAAATAGATTATTTTTTATTGTTATGAGATAATTAAAGGCCCGTTCGCACCAATGAACGTGAACTATATACGTTTTATTAATCGTTGTAAGTCTGTCAGAATGGTGATATTTGCATCATTATAATCGCTGGAATCACTTTCGGAGCGATTTTTTTGCTGATGAACGATAAAAAACGCTGACAGCCAATCAGAATGAACGCCAAAAACACTGACAGCCAATCAGAATCCATCCTGCTTTAGAGAGCGTGAGCATTTAAAGTGACAGACGACAAAACTGCAGCACGTTTATGATAAACAGAACTATATCGTCCGTTGTTGTGAGGCTAATATAATTATCGTTATAGATATTATTATAGTTTGTGTTATTGGTGTGAACGAGCCTTAACTCTTAGAGAATAGCAGAGTAACGCCACAACTATAGCGATAAACTGGATAAAGTCACAGAGGAACGATATCGCTGGAATCACTTTCAGAACGGGTTTTTCCAGCTGATAAAAACACCGACAGCCAATCAGAATGAACGATAAACACACTGACAGCCAATCAGAATCCGTCCTGCTTTACTGATTTAAATAATTGTATTCATTAAAAGTCTTTTTTAAATCAGAGAAGCCCTGATCTCAGGGTTAATGGCGTTCTGCTAGTTTCTATCATTTGTGCAGTGATTGAGATGTATTACTGCGGTGAACTAGACCTCATCATCTCTGTCTTCATTAAACCCTTCCCAAAACATCACAGATATGAAGACTTCAGATGGACTAAACCTCAGTCACTGATGATACAGGCGCACAGATGAGCCCAGAAGATGAAGTTTCGTGTTTCCTCTCGTTTAATATTCATATTTAGTGAGCTTCATTCATATTCCGCTTGCTTGTTGATAGTTTGCATAATCAGACACGCGCAATTTAGCAGTTTGCGTTCATATTCCGCGCTCATGTATACAGTTTGATCCATTAAGGCACGTTAAACGTTTTAGAAACTCCAAACATCCTAATAATAGTATATTTTACGATCGCTTATTTGTCAAATAAGAGGGAAAAGTGTGATAAACAACATCTCCAGTTGCGTTCAGCGTTCGCGTCTGTTGCCATGGATACCGCAAAAACTTTCCGCGTCTCGTGTTTGCGTGTAAACGCGCAATGACGCACTTGAGTTTAAACGATATTAGATCTTATGATGAGGCGTTATAACATATGATGAGGCGTTATAACACAACGCTATAGGACAACAGACGCACTCGGGTGAAGAACATCTGCGCGCGCTGATGTTGAGTAAATATGCGCTGACTGTTACATAATATGCATCTCACACAGCACAGTGCTGTATTATGAATAACTCGCTGCTCACTCACACACACACACACACACACACACACACACACACACACACACACACACACACACTCTCTCTCTTACCGATGTCGGAGTTGCAGTACGCGTCCTGTGGATGAGACATCGCGCATGAACACGCGTCCGACGCCTGGTTCATCAGACACACGAGAGAGAGCAGGAGAGACAGGAGCACTACACAAGGCTTCATGCTGAAGATTAATAATCACACTTTCTGTCAGCGCGCTCCAGACGCGAGGTACATATAGTGCGCGCGCGGTGGCGTCACGCGCGAGCGCTGCAGCCGTCGACCAATCACAGCGCGCGACATTAACATTACAGGCGCATGACGTAATGGAAGTGACTTCATAAAGATTCTATTTTTTTATTATTATTTTTTCGCCTGTGTTTTGAGGTTTGTGTTCAGACACACGGTTCCACAATGAGGCTGCAGATCGAGACGGAAAAAAACGACTCTTTGTGGAAAGAGAGCGTGAATAACATGTTACGAGACTGTGGCTTTCATCAAAAACCCACCCTAAAAACCTCAGTGACTCACTGGTGTTGATCTGCAATACCAGTCTGAGCACACCTCCTCATTCTGCATTACTGCACTGTGTGGAACATATGATTAATAAACTCAATGAAATGGATGTATTGGAATTATGTGGTAACCAAACACAGAATTAATTTAGTTGGGAACACTTTCCATTCGTTAACATTAGTTGACATGCATTTATTAATGTTAATTATAACATGAACAATATGAACAGTTAACATTAACTAAAATTAATAAATACTTTAACAAATACGTAACCAAAAATCGAATTAATTCAGTGGAAAAACACTATTTAACATGCATTTATTGGTGTTAATTATAACGTGAACTATAATTATGAACAGTTAACATTAACAAAAGTTATTAAATACTGTAATAATAATAATAAACTTTATTTTCTATATAGCGCCTTTAAAAGTTTCATCTCAAAGCGCTTCACAAAAATAAGAAAAAATTAAAGAGAAATACAACAATATAAAAGAAAAGCATTCATAAAAGAGAATATACAATACAAATATAAAACATGTTATCAAAGCAAATCCATAATTAAATTATTAATTAAATTATTGCTCATGTATTGATTCATTTTGTTTCCAGTTTTTATGCTGGTGTTTATTCAGCATTAATAAGCTTTTGTTTGTATGATCATATGAGGCTGGTGATGCACATTCTCCTGCACTTCGCTCATGTTTTCCTTGTGGTTTATATTACATTTGACTCACTTAATAGTAGACGCTATTCATACTCACTATTTCATCATTTTGCAAATATTTAAATGCGATTATGGCAGATTGGGTCTGGTTTCTCAGACTGAACTGCACATTCTTCTTGGTTCAGTTACTCAGAGTTTCTGTGATGGAAAACTGCAGATCTGCTCCTAAGAATCCCGTAATCCTCCATAAATACTTACAAACTCGCCGTACTGATCTTAATCCCGGTGTGTTTGGGAGATATCTCAGCCGCTCTACTGTACGCTCTACTGTACTGAACCTGATGAGGAATTAATCTCAGGAATGACTGCAGCTTTACGTGTTCGGCTCAGGAGTTCGGGAGCAGTGTTGTGTGGAACTCATTACAAGGAACTTGAGTTATGTAATCAGATTACTTTTTCAAGTAACTAGTAAAGTAACGCATTACTTTTTCAGTTTACAGCAAAATATCTAAGTTACTTTTTCAAATACGTAATGCTAGTTACTTTTACACATTTATTGACTGACAGCTCTCCTGTCCCCATGTTGAGAGAAATATAGTCAGGTGTGTGTGTGTGTGTGTGTGTGTGTGCGTGTGTGTGTGTGTTTACTCATTCAGTAAAACATTAAAATGTTAATGTTTAATGTTAATGTTTAATGTTTAACTGAATGTTAAAACATTCAGTGTTCCCAAAATGAATAAAAACAGTAAAATGCAATCTCAGAATTTAACACAAAAGTTTTATAATTAACTATATTTAAATTACACACATATACTTAATCTCACTTTATTAACAGATGTCTTTGCTGTCGACCTTCAATGATCTAATTCAACCATACTAATAAACAAAAATGACTTTAGATTAGATTTAGAAATAAGAGAGTTGAACTTCTTCTCCTGTCTCCTATTGTTCTTTAATCCAGAATAACAGAAGCTGAAAGGGTTAAAAATGTATATACTGTACTCTACTGTACTCTACTGTACTCTACTTTACCTCTACTGTACTCTATCTCTACTGTGCACCACTGTACTTTACCTCTACTGTACTCTACTGCACTCTACTGTGCTCTACTGTACTCTACTTTACCTCTACTGTACTCTACCGCTACCGTACTCTACCTCTACTGTACTCTACCTCTACTGTACTCTACCTCTACTGTACTCTACCTCTACTGCACTCTACTGCACTCTACTGTACTCTACCTCTACTGTACTCTACTGCACTCTACTGTACTCTACTGCACTCTACTGTACTCTACTGCACTCTACTGTGCTCTACCTCTACTGTACTCCTCTACTGTGCCCTACTGTACTCTACCTCTACTGTACTCTACTGTACTCTACTTTACCTCTACTGTACTCTACCTCTACCGTACTCTACTGTACTCTGCTGTACTCTACCACTACTGTACTCTACCTCTACTGTGCTCTACTGTACTCTGCTGTACTCTACTGTACTCTGCTGTACTCTACCACTACTGTGCTCCACTTTACCTCTATTGTACTCTACCTCTACTGTACTCCACCTCTACTGTACTATACTGTACTCTACCTCTACTGTACTATACTGTACTCTACCTCTACTGTACTATACTGTACTCTACCTCTACTGTACTATACTGTACTCTACCTCTACTGTACTTGTTCTGCTTCTAGTTGAAATGTCACTTGTATTGTTTTGTATAGTTGTTTTAGTTCTGGCGCCCCCCTGTGGTAGTTCTCTAGAAATATAAGTGATCACATTTCATGCAGTCAGCTTCTCCTCGATCTTTGGATGCCATCCTTTGTTTTGCGTTTGTGAAAGCATCATCTGTAAGTTAATTCTTCATTATATAATGCTTGATGATATATATTTGCATATATTTGTGATAGGTTTATTTGAAGCTTTGATTTAAAGTTATTTTTTGTGATAGCCTTTAGCTATTAGCCTAGCCTTTCTTTGATATAGCATTCAATGTGTTGATTCCATTCTACTTTGACGTGATAACTTCACTATATGAGTCAATATCTGTATTTGTTGCTATTTTCTTTGTTATCCGATAATTCCATTTAAGTAAATTGATGATACTGATTTAATTTGGGTATTTTCAGATAAGAATTTCAGAACTACATGAATGGTCTTTAGTCATTGTATTATTGTTCTGATTATTGTTTATTTTGCTGTTATTTACAGTTTTACTCCTAATTCATAATGTACCTGGCATCTTATTAAACGGCAAAGACTAAGATGAATCCTGACTCATCTGTACTTTATGGATGGAGTTTGGCTGGCTGTTAAATTGCATCTGTACATGCAAGGAGAACAGTACAGTAAAAAGATGATAATCCTACAAGCAAATCAAGTTACATGGCAGAAGATTGCAGTCATATTTGTACCATGAACCATGACGAGAAACCTTCATCCTCTGCTGAGGAAAACGCAGAGAAAACCATGAGCACAGAAGACCGAGCTTCTGAGGCGGGCTCAAAGCACTCACGTTCATCACGATCAACGAGATCATCAAGATCATCAAGGATGTCAGCTAGCATAGCTGCAGCCACTGCACGGGCTCAAGCAGAAGCGGCACGAACTCGTGTATTGTTTGTAAAGAAAGAGAATGCAATCAAACTGGATAAGATTAAATTAGAAATGACCCATAAACTGGACACAGCCAAAATGGAAGCAGATTTGGAGGTGCTCCAACATGAAAAGGAACAAGCTGCTGCTTTGGCCCAGGCAGAAGTGCTAGAAGCAGCGGTAGCAGCAATTGAGGACAGTGTTTCCAGTGCTAGCTTCTCCGTGTCTTCACATAGCAAAGTGGAGCGCACCAAAGACTATGTTGAAACACAAAGTGGGGTGGACCTAAATGAACCAAAAGAGACATACATGCAGAATTCAAATTACAGTAGCAAGCTGTACCCTGAGGCCTCAGACCCCAACTGCTCTGCCCATAGTACCATTAAAATGAACCGTGTACAGGATGCCTTCACTGAATTGCCATCTCAGCCGTTTGATCAGTCATTCAGAGATGAAGTTAAACAGGAAACATATGATCCTCATGCTTCTTGTTTCTCTCAGAGGGAACCTATCTCGGCATGGCCACATTCAGTACCGTTTCACCAGCCAGAAGCCTCAGGTATTTTGGACTTAGCAAAATATTTAGCACGTCGTGAGCTTGTAAATACAAGTCTCGTTAAGTTTGATGACAGACCTGAGAGTTTTAGAGCATGGAAATCAGCTTTTGTTGGAGCCACAGAGGGTGTAGGCCTCACAGCTGGTGAAGAGCTGGACCTGCTTATTAGGTGGCTCGGCAAAGAATCATCTGATCATGTGAAAAGGTTACGGTCAGTTCATGTCAGAGATCCTAAGGCAGCACTATACGTCGCCTGGGAAAGATTAACAGAATGTTATGGTGCGCCAGAGGTGATTGAAAATGCACTTCTGCAAAGGCTCGAAAACTTTCCCAGGGTTCTTAGTAAGGACTTTATCAAGTTAAGAGAGTTAGGTGATCTCCTGACAGAACTAAAGGCAGCCAAGCAAGATGGCTATCTGCCCGGGCTAACATATCTGGATACTGCTAGAGGAATAAACCCCATAGTGGAAAAGCTACCACACTTTCTTCAAGAGAAATGGCTCTCTCACGGCATGAAATATAAAGAACAGTATAATGCCTCCTTTCCTCCTTTCTGGTATTTTGTTAGCTTCGTCTGTTATGAGGCAAAAGCCAGAAACGATCCAAGCTTCACAATTGCCGGTCCTCCTAAAGGTGAGAAATTCTTGAGCAAACAAACACACCAGAGGATGCCCATTTCTGTTCATAAAATTGATGTTTCTCAAAATGCCTACCCCAGTAAGGACTCGGGCACCAGTGATGAAAAGACTAAGAACTGTCCAATACATAACAAGCCTCATCCACTGCAAAAGTGTCGTGGTTTCCGGATGAAGCCATTGGAGGAACGAAAGGCCTACTTAAAAGAAAATGGTATCTGCTTTCGATGTTGTGCATCTTCTTCCCACATTGCACGCAATTGCAAAGCTTCAGTGAGGTGTACAGAATGTGATAGGGAAGACCACACCACTGCCCTCCACCCAGGACCAGCACCATGGGTCTCCAAAATCTCAACCTCTTCAGAGCATGGCGGGGAGGAAGAACGTGCATCGCCTTCTGTGAACAGTGCCTGTACTAAAGTCTGTGGGGATGGTTTGTCAGCTAAATCTTGTTCTAAGATATGCTTAGTTAGAGTGTATCCTAATGGCAGTCCAGAAACCGCTGTCAAGATGTATGCAATGCTCGATGACCAGAGCAACAGGTCACTAGTAAGATCAGAGTTTTTCGAGCTTTTCTGCATTAATAGTCTGGCTTCTCCTTATCTCATGAAAACCTGTGCTGGAACTATTGAAGCTTCTGGAAGGAGAGCTGATGGATTTCAGATAGAGCCAGTTAGCGGTGGTATTAACCTGGCTCTACCTACTCTAATCGAGTGCAATGATATTCCAGATAACAGGGCAGAAATACCTACCCCAGAGGTTGCTCAAAATCATCCTCATCTTAGAAGAATAGCCTCTGAGATTCCAGAAATGGATGACAGTGCCCAGATCCTCATGCTGTTGGGTCGTGATGCTCTGAGAGTCCATAAGGTGAGACGCCAGATAAATGGGCCTCATAATGCTCCTTTTGCGATTAAAACAGATTTAGGCTGGCTTATAGTTGGAGATGTATGCTTGGGTAATTCTCACAAACCAAGTGTGTTGAGTTACAAGACACATGTGCTGGACAATGGTAGAACCTCATACTTTCCACCATGTCAAAGTCACATTAACTTGAAGGATAACTTAAGTCTCACAGCTGAAGTACAAGGTATCCCTTATTTCTATAAGGGTGCAAGGAGAGAAAACCACCTTGGCTGTTCGGACAAGGGATGACAACAAGCATGCTCTGTCTGTTGAGGATCATCTCTTCCTGGAGATCATGGACAGTGAGTTTTCCAGAGATAGTGACAATAGCTGGGTGGGTCCACTTCCTTTCAGATACCCAAGGCCTCAACTTCCCAATAACAGAGAGCATGCTCTCACTCGGCTCTGCTCTCTTCGTCGCACTTTGCTGAAAAAAACAGAGATGAAACAGCAATTTACAGACTTCATGCAAAGATTGTTTGAAAATGATCATGCCGAGTATGCTTCTCCTCTAAGTGATGACCAGGAACGCTGGTATTTACCATTCTTCGGGGTTTATCATCCTAAAAAGCCCAACCAAATCAGAGTGGTGTTTGACTCTAGCGCCCAATATCAGGGTCTGTCTCTGAATAGCGTCCTTTTGACAGGACCAGATTTGAACAACAGCTTGTTAGGTGTGCTGATTCGATTCAGGAAGGAGCCTGTTGCTGTGACGGCAGATATACAGCAGATGTTCCACTGTTTCACAGTGAAAGAAAACCACAGAGATTATTTGAGGTTCCTGTGGTTCCGTGACAATGATCTCGACAAGGATGTAATTGAATGTAGGATGAAAGTCCATGTGTTCGGAAATAGCCCTTCCCCAGCAGTGGCTATCTACGGACTTCATCGGGCTGCCAAAGAAGGAGAGCCTATGCATGGAACTGACACGTATAACTTTGTGAAGAGAGATTTTTATGTGGACGACGGTCTGAGATCATTTCCGACTGCTTCTGAAGCTGTTGATTTACTTCAGAGGACACAGGCATCCCTGGCAGAATCGAATCTAAGGCTCCACAAGATAATGTCAAACAGCCCACTAGTGTTGGCGGCCTTTCCACCTGAAGACTGTGCTGTAGGTGTCAAAGATCTTGATTTCGGAGATGAACCCATGCCTTCTCAACGTAGTCTTGGCCTGAACTGGAGAATATCAACAGATACCTTTACATTCCACTCACCAGATAACAGCAAACCTTTGACTCGTCGTGGCATTCTCTCCACTGTTAACAGCATTTATGACCCTTTAGGCTTTGCAGCACCTGTCACGATTCATGGAAGATTTCTGTTAAGAGAGCTGTCAAAGGGAATTGATAACTGGGACGAGCCCCTCTCAGAAGAGAAATGCAGAGAGTGGGAAATGTGGAGAAATTCATTGCAAGACCTGGAGAGAGTTCATGTTCAGAGGACATATAGCCTGAAGTCACTCTCAAAAGCAAAATTTACAGAGCTGTGTATATTTTCAGATGCCTCTGTCAAAGCTATTGGAGCAGTAGCATACCTCAAGACTGTTCATGAAGATGGACAGACCAACGTTGGTTTCGTCTTAGGTAAAGCTAAATTGACACCTCCAGATGAACCTACTATCCCTAGGTTAGAACTTTGCGCAGCTGTGTTAGCTGTCGAGATCTCAGATTTCATCTTGGACGAGATTGATTTTAAACCAGATTCTGTGAAGTTTTTCTGTGACAGCAAGGTCGTATTGGGTTACATACATAATGAAAGCAGGAGGTTCTATGTGTATGTGCACAATCGTGTTCAAAGAATCAGGCAATCATCGAAGGTTGAGCAATGGAATTTTGTCCCTACAGAGCACAATCCAGCTGATTGTGCCTCTAGGTCTGTTCCAGCTTCTCTTCTTACAAACACCATGTGGCTGACTGGACCAGATTTTCTTTATGGATCTTTGGAAAGTGATCTAACCTTGCAAGATACTTTTGAGCTGGTGAGTCCAGAGACAGATTCTGAGGTTCGTCCTTTACCTCAAGTGAGCACTGCTGCCACAAGTATAACTGAGAAACCACTTAACCCAGAACGTTTTGAGCGCTTTTCCACATGGAACTCTCTGTTGAGAGCTGTGACATGCTTGATCCATGTTGCCCGATCCTTTCATTCTATGTCTAGAGGACAGACCTGCAAACGGATAAGCTGGCATCAATGTCATCAACCTTATTGCCTGAGTGAGTTGGCCCAAGCCAAAAAGGTCATCCTTCTTTCAGTCCAAAAGTCTGTCTTTCCTGGAGAGTACAGTGCTCTTATGAGACATGTTGAAATCTCTCAGAATAGTCCTCTCATTAAGTTGAATCCTGTTCTGGGTGAAGATGGGCTAATCAGAGTTGGTGGTCGTTTAACACATGCACCTGTGGTCAGTGATGAGAGATATCCCATTGTTTTACCTGGGCGACATCATATCTCCACCTTACTAATTCGTCACTTCCATGATCAAGTGAAGCATCAGGGCCGTCTTTTCACAGAAGGAGCTCTGCGTACTGCAGGATTCTGGCTGATTAATGGAAAGAGATCTATTAGTAGTGTCATACATAAATGTATTGTATGTCGGAAGTTGCGCGGGAATACAGAGAGTCAAAAAATGGCTGACCTTCCAGAGGAGCGTCTCAGTCCATCCCCACCTTTCACTTATGTTGGCTTGGATGTGTTTGGTCCTTTCTCTGTCTCAGCTCGTCGTACAAGAGGAGGTCATGCAGAGAGCAAGCGTTGGGCTATTCTCTTCACTTGTATGTCTACGCGAGCTGTTCACATAGAGTTAATTGAATCCCTTGACACCTCCAGTTGTATAAATGCACTACGGAGATTCTTTGCCATTAGAGGGCCCGTGAAACAATTCCGGTCAGATTGTGGAACTAACTTTGTAGCTGCAAGCAAAGAACTGGGATTCTCCAAATTGATGAAGGAACCAGAGATGCAAGAATACCTCACCAACTGCTCTTGCTCATGGGAATTCAATCCGCCCCATGCTTCACACATGGGGGGAGCTTGGGAACGTCTGATAGGAGTAGTGAGAAGGATTTTGGATTCAATGTTGATGCAGTATGCGTCTCGTCCCCTCTCACATGAGGTCCTATGCACATTCATGGCTGAAATTTCTGCAATAATTAATGCAAGGCCCTTAGTTCCAATCTCCTCAGACCCTGACTCACCTCTTATACTGACCCCTGCTATGCTTCTGACCCAGAAGATTGGTGCTCCTCCATCTCCTGGGAACTTCTCAGGTAGTGACATGTTCAGACAACAGTGGAAGCAGGTGCAGAGTCTTGCTGACAATTTTTGGTATCGCTGGAGACGTGAATATCTCCCAACACTACAAAGTCGTCGCAAGTGGAATAGTACTCAACCTGACATTCAAGAAGGAGATCTTGTACTCCTAAAAGACAATCAGAGCCCTCGTAACAAGTGGCCTATGGCTCTTGTGTCCCAAGTATTTCCAAGCACTGATGGGAGAGTACGTAAGGTTCAGTTGAAAGTTACTAAAAATGGATCTGGAAAGGAAGTAAAGTATCTCAGACCAATTACAGAGGTTGTTCTTCTGTTGTCTAAGGAAAATTAAGACTTAAATGAGACATCCTTAGGATGTCTGGCGGGGAGTGTTCTGCTTCTAGTTGAAATGTCACTTGTATTGTTTTGTATAGTTGTTTTAGTTCTGGCGCCCCCCTGTGGTAGTTCTCTAGAAATATAAGTGATCACATTTCATGCAGTCAGCTTCTCCTCGATCTTTGGATGCCATCCTTTGTTTTGCGTTTGTGAAAGCATCATCTGTAAGTTAATTCTTCATTATATAATGCTTGATGATATATATTTGCATATATTTGTGATAGGTTTATTTGAAGCTTTGATTTAAAGTTATTTTTTGTGATAGCCTTTAGCTATTAGCCTAGCCTTTCTTTGATATAGCATTCAATGTGTTGATTCCATTCTACTTTGACGTGATAACTTCACTATATGAGTCAATATCTGTATTTGTTGCTATTTTCTTTGTTATCCGATAATTCCATTTAAGTAAATTGATGATACTGATTTAATTTGGGTATTTTCAGATAAGAATTTCAGAACTACATGAATGGTCTTTAGTCATTGTATTATTGTTCTGATTATTGTTTATTTTGCTGTTATTTACAGTTTTACTCCTAATTCATAATGTACCTGGCATCTTATTAAACGGCAAAGACTAAGATGAATCCTGACTCATCTGTACTTTATGGATGGAGTTTGGCTGGCTGTTAAATTGCATCTGTACATGCAAGGAGAACAGTACAGTACTATACTGTACTCTACCTCTGCTGTGCTCCACTTTACCTCTACTGTACTCTACCTCTACTGTACTCCACCTCTACTGTACTATACTGTACTCTACCTCTACTGTACTATACTGTACTCTACCTCTACTGTACTATACTGTACTCTACCTCTACTGTACTATACTGTACTCTACCTCTACTGTGCACTACTGTACTCTACCTCTGCTGTGCTCCACTTTACCTCTACTGTACTCTACCTCTACTGTACTCCACCTCTACTGTACTATACTGTACTCTACCTCTACTGTACTCTACCGTACTCTACCTCTACTGTACTCTACCTCTACTGTACTGTACTCTACCGTACTCTGCCTCTACTGTGCTCTACTGTACTCTACCTCTACTGTACTCTACTGTACTCTACCTCTACTGTACTCTACCGTACTCTGCCTCTACCGTACTCTACCTCTACTGTACTCTACTGTACTCTACCTCTACTGTGCTCTACCTCTACTGTATTCTACTGTACTCTACCGTACTCTACCTCTACTGTACTCTACTGTACTCTACTGTACTCTACCTCTACTGTACTCTACCTCTACTGTGCTCTACCTCTACTGTACTCTACTGTACTCTACCGTACTCTACCTCTACTGTGCTCTACCTCTACTGTACTCTACTGTACTCTACCGTACTCTGCCTCTACTGTGCTCTACTGTACTCTACCTCTACTGTACTCTACCTCTACTGTACTCTACCGTACTCTGCCTCTACCGTACTCTACCTCTACTGTACTATGCTGTACTCTACCTCTACTGTACTATACTGTACTCTACCTCTACTGTACTCTACTGTGCTCTACCTCTACCTCTACTGTACTCTACCTCTACTGTACTCTACCGTACTCTGCCTCTACTGTGCTCTGCCTCTACTGTACTCTACTGTACTCTACCTCTACTGTACTCTACTGTACTCTACCTCTACTGTACTCTACCTCTACTGTACTCTACTGTACTCTACCTCTACTGTACTTTTTCATGATTTTCATGATTTGTCATCACAACTTTTTATCTTTTGTCAGATCAACTTAGATAATTAATGTGGTTCCGATAACAAAATATTTTGAGTGTATGTTAATTTAACCAATCTCCTTCTTGTATTAACTTAAACATTTTAATTTCAATGAACTCAAAATTTTAAGGCAACCAGGAAACTTACTTTTTTACGTTAAACCAACAATAACTTTGTACAGTGATAATAGGAGATGTCAGTAACAGAGAGTGTTTAGGCTTTACAGCAGATCTAGAATAAAGTTATTGTCCAGATCAAGTTAGTTTTGATTGATTCACTTCCATTGCAAAGATCATTAGTTATTAACTTGCTAACACGACACCGCTCTAACAGAAAACCACACACACACACACACACACACACACATACACACTCACACCGACACCGCTCTAACAGAAAACCCTCAGCGCGCTCCGCCCGCTCAGAAAAAGTAAGTTTCCTCAGCACTGTTTGGGATGTAGGGATGTGACGGGATGTGTGTGTATCTATATTTGTTCTCCCGAATGGAGTCCGTGAGTCAGAGGAAATGTTTCTGCTGTTACAGAGTCCATCGGGAGAACGAGAGAGTGATGTCGAGCTCAGAAACACACACTTCAGCAAACTCTGCTTTATCTGCCGCATCAGACGCCTGTGATGTCACTCATAGCATTTACATAAAATATTCATTCAAATTAATCAATAAATGATTATTTTAAAATGAATAAGAAATTAATACAATTAAATAAATAAACTGATTAAAATAAATTTTATCAAAATGTATTATGTTAATTTAAATGGATAAAGATAAATGCGGTCAAGATGGAAATTAATAAATAGAAATAGGATTAAAATAACTAAAGCACTTAAATAAATAATTTAATCAGAATTTGATAAAAACTAATTTAAATAAAAAAAAGTAATACAATAGAATAAATTAAATTGATTAAAATTAAATACAATTTTATTTAAATACAAATAAATAAACACATTTAATTTAAATAAATACATTTTTATTTGAATAGATAAAGATAAATAGATAGATAAATAAATAAATAAATAAATAGAAATAGGATTAAAATAAGTGAATCACTTAAATAATAAGTAGAGAGAGCTAATAAAAAGTAATTCAATAGTTTCAAATAAATTGTATATAAATTATAATAATATGAATAAATGTATAAAATACATCAAGCTTGCATCTGACAGTATAGTGCAGTAAGATAAAAAAATGCAATGATGTAATGTAATAGAAATATAGAAATATGTTTTATATTTATAATATAGATTTTCCCCCCCAGTACTGGGTGTGTGTGTGTGTGTGTGTGTGTGTGTGCTGAGCGCCGAGTCTCGCTGGCTTCGGGTTTCCCGTAAACGAGGTGGTTTCGCATTAAAGTGGTGTGTGTGAGTCAGTGGTCCGGTCAGGGTCAGAGGTCAGAGGTCAGTGTGGAGGAAGCTGGAGGCAGAGCCTGTCCAGGGACTCCAGCTGTAAATACACACACACACACACACACACACACACACACACACACACACACACTCATACTCACACTCACTCACACACACACACTCTCTCTCTCTCTCTCTCTCTCTCACACACACTCACACTCACACACACACACACTCTCTCTCACACACATGTGTGTGTGTGAGTGTGAGTGTGAGAGAGAGAGAGAGAGAGAGAGTGTGTGAGTGTGTGTGTGAGTGTGAGAGAGAGAGAGAGAGAGAGAGAGAGTGTGTGAGTGTGAGTGTGAGAGTGTGTGAGTGTGTGAGTGTGAGAGTGTGTGAGTGTGAGTGTGAGTGTGAGAGTGAGAGTGTGTGATTAGTGTTATTATAGAGCAGGGATATTAGGCTGCTGTCACTTTAAGAGCTGCACAGATCCAGTACACTGATACACTGATACACAGTCTCTCACACTTCAGTGTTTAAACTCATATTGAAATGCTCACAAAGGAATCGATAAGAGGAATTAATTTTATGACAAGTATCCGATTCCTGTTGATGTTCCTCATGTTCAGATGCTCCCGAACTTGTGTTTGACGATAATTATATTTATATATTATATAGTGGGAGTAATACTGGGGGCGATCGAGACGCTTGCTTTACAGAGAGAGAGGAAACACCAGCAGACGTCAGTACAGTGAGCGGCTCATCCGTGTGCTGGGATCAGGAGCAGGTGATAATGGGCTCCAGACGCGTGTTTGAGTTTGTTCTCCGCGGTAACATGTGAAAGCGTCGGGATCGGGCAGGAATGTCTCACCGGAGCGTTTGGGAATGGAGTGATTCAAGTCTGCCCCCTCGCTCTCTCTCGTTCACTCAGTGTTCCGGAGTCTCTCTCTCTTTACCTGCAGTAAACGCTTACAGTAAATGTGGGAGTGTGTTGGGAAAACTCTTCCAGGCATGTTGGGAAAACTGCTAATTATCCTGAAAATCTGTTTGCATTTAACACTCATTTAGTCATTTACATTTAGTCATTTAGCAGACGCCCTTATCCAAAGCGACTTACAAATTAGGACTAAGTTCAGCGAGTCATCATAAAGAGGCAAAAGCAACAACGCAGGAAGTGCTCAAAATACGAAGTTCAGGTATTATTCAGAGTAGCATAAGCCTGATAAGTGATGTTTCAAAGGGAAAGGATTTTTTTTTTTTTTTTTTTTTCTATAAGGTTAAGTGCTCACGGAAGAGATTGGTTTTCAGCTGTTTTTTGAATGTTGTCAGGGATTCTGCATTCCGGATGAGGGTGGGGAGAGCGTTCCACCAGCATGGAACTGTAAATGAGAATGTTCTGGAAAGTGATTTTGTGGCTTTCTGTGATGGAACCACGAGACGTCGCTCGTTGACCGATCGTAGGTGTCTGGTAGGGATGTAGACTCGTAGGAGTGAGTGAAAGTAGGAGGGAGCTGAGCCTGTGATAGTTCTGTAAGCAAGCGTCAGTGCCTTGAACTTGATGCGAGCAGCTAGAGGTAGCCAGTGCAGAGAGATGAACAGAGGAGTGACGTGGGCCCTCTTGGGCTCGTTGAAGACAAGACGAGCTGCAGCATTCTGGATCATCTGTAGGGGTTTGGTCGCACATGCTGGGAGTCCAGCCAGAAGGGCATTGCAGTAGTCAAGCCTAGAGATGACCAGGGCCTGGACGATAAGTTGTGTTGCATGCTCAGTTAGGAAAGGCCTGATCTTCCTGATGTTGTGCAGTGCAAACCTGCATGATCGAGCTATCTTTGAAATGTGATCTGTGAAGGTCAGCTGGTCATCAAACACTCATGTTTTGACTTTTGTCATGTTTATGTGTGTGAGAGGAGTGTGTTCATTTTGGTGTTCTGGTGTGTGTATGTGTGTGTGTGAGTGAGCTTCTTCCGGAAGGATAGTCTGGGAATGTGGTGATGCCCTTCAGACACACAGAGACGGATGATTGGCTGATGAGTGTGTGTGTGTGTGAGAGAGACAGATAATTGGCTGCTCGTCTCCCGTAGAGGAAACGCTGCTGTGTTCAGACAAACCTGCCCTCATATGGGCACAATAACAGACGAGTGTGTGTGTGTGTGTGTGTGTTTGTGTGTGTGTGTGTGTGTGTGTGTGTGTGTGTGTGTGTGTGTGATGAGTAGGGTTAGTGTAGGGGAACAGTTTGTACAGTATAAAAACCATTACGCCTATGGAATGTCCTTACAAGTATAGCAAAACAAACCTGTGTGTGTGTGTGTGTGTGTGTGTGTGTGTGTGTGTGTGTGTGTGTGTGTGTGTGTGTGTGTGTGTGTGTGTGTGTGTGAGAGGGGAATTCCTCCGAGCTGATGCACAATTCTTTTTTTAAGCGTTTTCACTCCTGTGAGGAAACATTCACTGATAACGTCTTTTATCTGTGTTATGAAACAGGAGCATCACTCTCGTCTGTTTAAAAAGAGAAGTGAGTTTATCTCTCAGCTTCAGCTCTTTCCACTGACCTCAGATCATAAAGCATCAGATAAACGACTCCTGAACCGATTCTTCAGGTGATTCAGACTGACCTCAGATCATAAAGCATCAGATAAACGACTCCTGAACCGATTCTTCAGGTGATTCAGACTGACCTCAGATCATAAAGCATCAGATAAACGAC
>CM038629.1:46289007-46294007 GCA_021554675.1 Leuciscus idus | reverse complement strand
AGACCGGCAGTTAACTAGCGTTCAGACGATTAAACCAGCAGTTAACTAGTGTTCAGACGATTAGACCGGCAGTTAACTAGCGTTCAGACGATTAAACCGGCAGTTAACTGATTAAACCAGCAGTTAACTAGCGTTCAGATGATTAAACCAGCAGTTAACTAGCGTTCAGATGATTAAACCAGCAGTTAACTAGCGTTCAGATGATTAAACCAGCAGTTAACTAGCGTTCAGATGATTAAACCAGCAGTTAACTAGCGTTCAGATGATTAAACCGGCAGTTAACTGATTAAACCGGCAGTTAACTGATTAAACCGGCAGTTAACTAGCGTTCAGACGATTAAACCAGCAGTTAACTAGCGTTCAGATGATTAAACCAGCAGTTAACTAGCGTTCAGATGATTAAACCAGCAGTTAACTAGCGTTCAGATGATTAAACCAGCAGTTAACTAGTGTTCAGATGATTAAACCAGCAGTTAACTAGTGTTCAGATGATTAAACCGGCAGTTAACTGATTAAACCAGCAGTTAACTAGCGTTCAGATGATTAAACCAGCAGTTAACTAGCGTTCAGATGATTAAACCGGCAGTTAACTGATTAAACCGGCAGTTAACTGATTAAACCGGCAGTTAACTAGCGTTCAGACGATTAAACCAGCAGTTAACTAGCGTTCAGATGATTAAACCAGCAGTTAACTAGCGTTCAGATGATTAAACCAGCAGTTAACTAGCGTTCAGATGATTAAACCAGCAGTTAACTAGCGTTCAGATGATTAAACCGGCAGTTAACTGATTAAACCGGCAGTTAACTGATTAAACCAGCAGTTAACTAGTGTTCAGACGATTAGACCGGCAGTTAACTAGCGTTCAGACGATTAAACCAGCAGTTAACTAGTGTTCAGACGATTAGACCGGCAGTTAACTAGCGTTCAGACGATTAAACCGGCAGTTAACTGATTAAACCAGCAGTTAACTAGCGTTCAGATGATTAAACCAGCAGTTAACTAGCGTTCAGATGATTAAACCAGCAGTTAACTAGCGTTCAGATGATTAAACCAGCAGTTAACTAGCGTTCAGATGATTAAACCAGCAGTTAACTAGCGTTCAGATGATTAAACCAGCAGTTAACTAGCGTTCAGATGATTAAACCGGCAGTTAACTGATTAAACCGGCAGTTAACTGATTAAACCAGCAGTTAACTAGTGTTCAGACGATTAGACCGGCAGTTAACTAGCGTTCAGACGATTAAACCAGCAGTTAACTAGCGTTCAGATGATTAAACCAGCAGTTAACTAGCGTTCAGATGATTAAACCAGCAGTTAACTAGCGTTCAGATGATTAAACCAGCAGTTAACTAGCGTTCAGATGATTAAACCGGCAGTTAACTGATTAAACCGGCAGTTAACTGATTAAACCAGCAGTTAACTAGTGTTCAGACGATTAGACCGGCAGTTAACTAGCGTTCAGACGATTAAACCAGCAGTTAACTAGTGTTCAGACGATTAGACCGGCAGTTAACTAGCGTTCAGACGATTAAACCGGCAGTTAACTGATTAAACCAGCAGTTAACTAGCGTTCAGATGATTAAACCAGCAGTTAACTAGCGTTCAGATGATTAAACCAGCAGTTAACTAGCGTTCAGATGATTAAACCAGCAGTTAACTAGCGTTCAGATGATTAAACCAGCAGTTAACTAGCGTTCAGATGATTAAACCAGCAGTTAACTAGCGTTCAGATGATTAAACCAGCAGTTAACTAGCGTTCAGATGATTAAACCGGCAGTTAACTGATTAAACCGGCAGTTAACTGATTAAACCAGCAGTTAACTAGTGTTCAGACGATTAGACCGGCAGTTAACTAGCGTTCAGACGATTAAACCAGCAGTTAACTAGCGTTCAGATGATTAAACCAGCAGTTAACTAGCGTTCAGATGATTAAACCAGCAGTTAACTAGCGTTCAGATGATTAAACCGGCAGTTAACTGATTAAACCGGCAGTTAACTGATTAAACCAGCAGTTAACTAGTGTTCAGACGATTAGACCGGCAGTTAACTAGCGTTCAGACGATTAAACCAGCAGTTAACTAGTGTTCAGACGATTAAACCAGCAGTTAACTAGTGTTCAGATGATTAAACCGGCAGTTAACTGATTAAACCAGCAGTTAACTAGCGTTCAGATGATTAAACCAGCAGTTAACTAGCGTTCAGATGATTAAACCAGCAGTTAACTAGCGTTCAGATGATTAAACCAGCAGTTAACTAGTGTTCAGATGATTAAACCGGCAGTTAACTGATTAAACCAGCAGTTAACTAGCGTTCAGATGATTAAACCAGCAGTTAACTAGCGTTCAGATGATTAAACCGGCAGTTAACTGATTAAACCGGCAGTTAACTGATTAAACCGGCAGTTAACTAGCGTTCAGACGATTAAACCAGCAGTTAACTAGCGTTCAGATGATTAAACCAGCAGTTAACTAGCGTTCAGATGATTAAACCAGCAGTTAACTAGCGTTCAGATGATTAAACCAGCAGTTAACTAGCGTTCAGATGATTAAACCGGCAGTTAACTGATTAAACCGGCAGTTAACTGATTAAACCAGCAGTTAACTAGTGTTCAGACGATTAGACCGGCAGTTAACTAGCGTTCAGACGATTAAACCAGCAGTTAACTAGCGTTCAGACGATTAGACCGGCAGTTAACTAGCGTTCAGACGATTAAACCAGCAGTTAACTAGTGTTCAGACGATTAGACCGGCAGTTAACTAGCGTTCAGACGATTAGACCGGCAGTTAACTAGCGTTCAGACGATTAAACCAGCAGTTAACTAGCGTTCAGATGATTAAACCAGCAGTTAACTAGCGTTCAGATGATTAAACCAGCAGTTAACTAGCGTTCAGATGATTAAACCGGCAGTTAACTGATTAAACCGGCAGTTAACTGATTAAACCAGCAGTTAACTAGTGTTCAGACGATTAGACCGGCAGTTAACTAGCGTTCAGACGATTAAACCAGCAGTTAACTAGTGTTCAGACGATTAAACCAGCAGTTAACTAGTGTTCAGATGATTAAACCGGCAGTTAACTGATTAAACCAGCAGTTAACTAGCGTTCAGATGATTAAACCAGCAGTTAACTAGCGTTCAGATGATTAAACCAGCAGTTAACTAGCGTTCAGATGATTAAACCAGCAGTTAACTAGTGTTCAGATGATTAAACCGGCAGTTAACTGATTAAACCAGCAGTTAACTAGCGTTCAGATGATTAAACCAGCAGTTAACTAGCGTTCAGATGATTAAACCGGCAGTTAACTGATTAAACCGGCAGTTAACTGATTAAACCGGCAGTTAACTAGCGTTCAGACGATTAAACCAGCAGTTAACTAGCGTTCAGATGATTAAACCAGCAGTTAACTAGCGTTCAGATGATTAAACCAGCAGTTAACTAGCGTTCAGATGATTAAACCAGCAGTTAACTAGCGTTCAGATGATTAAACCGGCAGTTAACTGATTAAACCGGCAGTTAACTGATTAAACCAGCAGTTAACTAGTGTTCAGACGATTAGACCGGCAGTTAACTAGCGTTCAGACGATTAAACCAGCAGTTAACTAGCGTTCAGACGATTAGACCGGCAGTTAACTAGCGTTCAGACGATTAAACCAGCAGTTAACTAGTGTTCAGACGATTAGACCGGCAGTTAACTAGCGTTCAGACGATTAGACCGGCAGTTAACTAGCGTTCAGACGATTAAACCGGCAGTTAACTAGCGTTCAGACGATTAAACCGGCAGTTAACTAGCGTTCAGATGATTAAACCGGCAGTTAACTGATTAAACCGGCAGTTAACTGATTAAACCGGCAGTTAACTAGTGTTCAGACGCTTAAAATGTAATTATTTGAATTATATATATATATATAATATTAAAATAATCGTAATGTATGTAGTTTGATGTAGTTTTATTATCCAGACACTACTAGTTTCTGTAAAGTAAAACGTTGTTATTGTGTTGCATAATAAGAGTCCCCTGAGTCCTGACTGTGTGCCATTAACAGCCGCATGACATCATCACCGCTCCGATTAGATACACTCCACTGATGATGTCATGAGCTTCACACACATTCCTCTGAGGAATGATTCGTTAAAGCTAATTAATTTCCTGTGTAGATTTTATATTCACAAATGTACGTTTTAAAACTGTAAACCAATTCTTCTGGTATTATAAAACATTACTTCATTACAGTTTCATCGTCTCTTAACCCAAACTTCTTATTAATGTTTAGATTTCTTTTCATTCAAGTAATGCCCTCTTTCTTTCTTTCTTTCTTCTGAGTAATGATTCATTTGAACACTTAAAGTTCTCAAACTGGATAATAGTTTAAGCGACTCAGAGATCTATAGAACACTTCCTGTCCTGTGGTAAACAGTGATTCAGCGAGACACTAGCGCCACCCAGTGGACACACATCAGCACTGCAGCCTTGCTTATTACTGGGAAGAAGAATACTTACTTGAAACAATGTACAATACAATACATAACTTGAAGCAAATTAATAAAATGTTATAATTATATATAATAATGTATTATAAACATTAACTGAAATATAATAAAATATATATATAAAAACATTTTATTTCAGCTTGTGAAATGTGTGTGTGTGTGTGTGTGTGTAATAAAACGTTAAGATCTTGAATCTATATTGTTAAAAGCACTATTGTGTGTGTGTGTGTGTGTGTGTGGTCAGGTGATGGACAGCTCGATGCCTCTGATCGGGGAGCACGTGGAGGAGGACCGGCAGCTGATCTGTGATCTGGTTCTCAGTAAGATGGCGTCGGTTCTTCTGGGCGTCACGACACCACAGACCAGCACTAAGGTACAGTACCACACCGCTTTATAGGGTTAGGTCACCCAAAGATGAACATTAGCCCATGATTTACTCTCCCTGAACTCATCCTAGTGTGTGTGTGACACTCTTCTGTCAGACCAATAGATAATAGTGCATCTGCCTTGAG